>CM043719.1:35988136-36058136 GCA_023969325.1 Oryzias curvinotus | reverse complement strand
TGTTGTTGTTGCTTTCTAAAACATTTAACTGGAGGTGAATCTGAATCTGCAAAGTTTGATGGTTTTGCCCAAATCCACATGGGACTGGTTCATGCATTTGTGCATCCTAACCCAAACCCCCAGGAAAATGTGCCATCCCTTCTTTCGTCCTACATTTTTCCAGCCTTTAATCTAGACGCCAAGCTGGAATTTCCATCCATTTTTCCCCCTACGGGTTTCAATAGAGGATGCACCATATCCATGTTCACAAAGAATTGTTACAAGATAATACGGCTACACAGATACACACAAATGAATTCAATTCAATTCAATTTTATTTTTATAGCCCACAATCACAACAACAGTCGTCTCGAAATGAGACTTTAGAAATCTATGTATGTGACGCAATTTTAATCTAAATCCTCATTGTTACAGATTATTTAAAGACGGAAGAAGCTCTGAGTATTCCCACCGATTCCCAAGAAAAAAAATCTGGTTTGAAGAAAACATACAGTAATTAATCAATTTATGATCAAACTTTAGATAAAAAACATTTTTTTTTTAGATCACAAATTACAGATTTTTTATTTGTTTGTTTAATGGGATACAGTTCTGAAATTACATATATAATTCAGGTTTGGGGTGAGAACTATCTGCTGGGATGAGTAGATGAGCAAGATAAGAATAAGATGCAGAAATCTGCTGTTCACAGCGTACAGACTCACATTTCTGCTAAAAACCAGATTGCACCATTTTCCACTGAAGTTGGGCGTCAGCAAGTCCACTCCTTGGAACCTGATGCCTGAAGCAAAAAGCATTGGAATGCTGTGTACCTCCTCTGTCATCGTGCCTATAGAAGCGTTAGTTGGATAAACAGTAGGTTTGAATGAGAAAGTTAAAGCTAAATTCTCTGTAACTTCAATCAGTGCTTGTTGCCCAACACTGATTGACAGATTGATGCCTCTGGTGATCTGATGCTGTAATGTTTAGTGTGATTTTATTCCCATCCTCCAAATTCCACAGAAAATCTTTTTTAAGCGTTTGTTTTGAAAGAAAAAAAATACCACAGTTTAAAAATGTAATACGATACAGATTACTTTTTGGACAAAATGTTTGATTTTTTGATCACCTAATGAACTCCTGCTGCTCTGCAGAAAATATACCCTAGAAAATGACACCGTTTTTTAAATTTTGGATAAAAAAACTGCATAATCACAATCAAAAGACCACTGAGAACGATTTGAAAATCGATCAAAGAATGATTGAAGTGAATCTTTAAGCTTAAGTTTAATTGGCTTTCAACAAATCTGGAAACTGTTTGTTAAGGTATTAAATTAACAGGGGTGGGATTATATAAATTCCTTCAATTCCGCTTTACCCGCCTCCAACTGCCCCGCCTCCCACCCGTATCATCGACGGCACCCCCGCCTTCACGGTTAGTCGGGTTCTGGACGTCCAGCGTCGGGGTCGTGATTTCCAGTTTTTGCTGGATTAGGAGGGTTACAGGTCTGAGGAACGTTTATGGGTCTCCCGTTCCCTCATCCTCGACCCCTCCCTCATTGAGGATTTTTACCAGGCCCATCCTTAGCAACATCCGGGACCGCATGGAGGCAGTCGTTGAGGGGGGTGGGGTGGGGGGTTGGTACTGTCATGCTACCTCCGTGAGTCCTCTCCTCCCCTCTCCCCTCTCTGCTCTCATTCCCAGATGGAACCCAGTTGTTGGCACTTACCTCATCTCCAATCCAATATTTATGGTGGCCTTGCTCCAGTATTCCTCGCCAGTTCGTTGCCCTCTATGGTGCAGGTCTTGGTCTTAAGATTGTTCTCGTTTACCAAGTCTAACTCTTGTCTTGCCAAGTTCTCATTCTAGTTTTTGCTCTGCCAACAGAACACCACCTGCTCAAGTGCCAACCTGGGTTCAGTTCTGAGTCTTCACCTTCAAGACTGCCTACGCCCCTGTCACACCATCTACTCCAGCCACGCTACTGTTCCAGCCACGTCATGACTCGAAGCCACGCCCCGACCTCGCTCTTCGTCAAGCCACGTCACTCCCAGCTCCAAGTACCCTCATCCTTTGCCTCGTCAAGCACTCCACTAAACCTCATCCAAGAGAAATAACTTACCTTCGGATCCTCGTCTCGCAGACCTCCTCTCTGGTGACTTATCCACGGACTACTCGCCAGCATCCACGAACAAAAGTAAAACTTTCCTTATGTCATTCCTCGTGCGTGATCCTTCCGGGTTTCAGCGCTTGGGTCTGCTCTCGTCATAGCTAATCATGACGCTTTCAAGCAATATTTAATTTTATGTTTTATCCCAAGTTTGATACGTCTTTGTATGAATGTATAACTGATGAATGTATTGTTTTTGTGCATTATTCTTATTTGATTGTGTGAAATAAACCATTTGAAATCAAATCAAATCAAAAACAAAATTCATTATTACAGTTATTCTGCAAATGTTATAACAGAAAACAGAGATAACACACCTGCAGTTCAAAACTGATCTATTCTCACCTTTTGTCAGAACATAAAGCCTCAAGCCAAAAACAAACACATCTGTTAGCAGAAGCTTCAATGTGGCCAACAGAATGACATGAAAATAAACACATTTTACCATGCATCATTTTTCCAAACCTGCTGTATTCCTTTGGGGCTCACAGGGTTGCTGGAGCCTATCCCAGCTACTGATGGTGCAAAACCTATCATGAAATCATTTCAATGTCCGCCTGAACATACATGTTAGATATATTATCATAAATATTAACATTATAATAAGAAATACATTTTAAAATCAGATCAACTAGAACTTAGCACTAAATAATAATAAATCTGACTCACATTTCCTCTTTACTGCAAATATCAAAAATAATTTTTTTATTTGGGATAATAAACCCTGACCTTTAAAAACAGAACAATATAGGGGAGTGATAATAACTCCAAAGGTTAAAAAAAAACTGCTACTATAAACCAGTTTTGTTTTTTTCTTTTTATGTCAACATTATAAATAATAAAATTGAGCCTTCAGCTCTTTTTAAACGGGAGGTGAAACCTATATACGATGAGCCTTTAACTGGTTCTAAACTGACCCATAATGCTACTAATAACCATTATTTAGTCAGAGACGCTGATTTTAGTCAAATATTAGACGAAAAATAATCACCTGCTAAAATCTCTATTTAGATTTCTGTTTGTCACTTATAACAGTTTTAGTATAAATGACTGAAGAAAATATAGTTTTAATTGAAAAAAGTAGAGGAAAAATTCAAGTTCTATATTTTTAAAACATGATGATTTGATTTGTTTATTAAATTTGTATTGTTTTTTCATGTTTGGTTTGATATCTGCAAGTAAAATGTGCATAAATAGATTAGAATGTATTTGTACAAATGTATAATTTGTTCGTTTTTTACTTTTAGTGTCGCAAGGGTTGATCCATGACGTGTCCACACTATCTGATCACGCGGCTCCGTGCACACGCGCTGCCCTTCATAAACAGCATCTGGCCTTGATAAGGAAGGCGACAGCTGGCTGCACGCGCGGTTGATGGATCAACTGGAGAGGCGGCGGAGGAGGCGCCTGGTCGTGGTTGTGGTGGTGGTGCTGGTGGTCGTTGTTCTGGCTCTGGGACTGGGACTGGGTCTGACCCACGGCAGAAGTTCTGGAGGAATAAAAGACACTTTCATGGAAAGATGCCAAAAGTTCAAGGAGTAAGTGCTGAAAGCTTCTGTGCAGTCAGTTTGACTTTGAATTCATGTAATAAATCTGTTCAATCATTGACAGTCTGTCTGTGAATTAATACTTATTTACACATTTAAAACAGAACCATGTAATAGAAAGAGATACATTGAATAAAAACTAATCAAATGCAGTAGAGAACAGGTGGGTCTTTGACCTGGATTGAAATAAACTGTTTCAGACTTTCTGGAAGTCTGTTCCAGATCTGTGGAGTAGAGAAGCTGAATGCATTTTCTATATGGTTTGGACTCTAGGAACCGGCACCAGAACTTGTAAGTCTGTCCTCTGGCAGTCAGTGGAAAGACCTCAGAACTGGACTGATGTGGTCTTTGTTGGAACCCGAGCAGCAGACTTCTGAATAAGCTGCAGGTTCCTGATTGCTTCATTTGGAAGTCATTTAAAGATGAACGTGTGAATGAATTTTTCCAGGTCATGTTTAGACATTAGAACCTTAACTCTATTTTAATAAGATGATCACTCCAATGAAAATGTTGTTTTTAACAAGTTCTTGTGGCATTTTTCTGATGATGGAGGACATATAATTAAGTATTTCTTCATTCAAATAGTTGTGAATCAGTAGCAGATCATAAAAAATGCCTTTGAAAAAAAAACTATTTTTGACGTAGAAAATACGCTGGGCGTGTCACAAGCTTCCTGCTCTCAGCAATGGGGAGGGGAGGGGGTTAGCCCCGCCCAAAACTCAGAGATGAATTTCTAATGAACTCCTGCCGCTCTGCAGAAATTATGTTCTAGATCATTTATATTTTGGCCAAAAACAGCATAATGAAAAGACAACTGTGAACGCTTTGACGATTCATCAGAAGATGATGGGAGTGGGACTTTAAAGACCAGTTATTGTCCGTCTGTCTCCGATCCAATAAAGTCCTCTGGGCACATCATGGAACTAAAGGTGGACATGTGAAAAATAAATTACTCACTTCAGCCAGACAACAACAGAATGGAACAATTTATTAGACAAATGGTTAAACTGATTCATCAGACAGATGATGCTGAAGACCATAAGTCCTGATTCCACGACTCACCTGGATGGATGAGAACCTCCATCCATGTTTTTAAGGTGGACAGAATCTGGCCTAAACAAGAGCTGAGTCATTAGGACCTTTGTATAATGAGCTCATTTAAATCCAATTAACTAACTGGATTTTCTTTTGCATAGAACTATTAAAAACTTATTGAAATTAAAATACATAGTAAATAAAATATTGGGGTTAAATCTGGTGTGGAATATATGCTCATACATCATTTTCTTTATGTTCTTTTTGAAGTGAATTTAAACAAAACTTTCAATCTTTTGTGTCTGATGCTGCGGTAACACCGCGTTTCAGTGAAAAGTTTAAGTAAACACGTAAAAACGTGCATTTTCAGCTTCAAGACTCTAACGTTCATGCATTGCTATGCAGGTTTCTACGACTGATTTCAGGCTCTACGTACAAAACACACACAACCATTGGTGCAAGTTGAACCGGGAGAAACTTTGACCAATCAGGGACTGGTGTTTACTCGTGACAAACGGACGCTGTCCCTTTTTTATTTGATCACAATGCCAACCCTCTGAGAACTGATCATGAAGGAGAAGGTAAAGGGCCATTCCTGAAATATCACCTTTTTGAGCTTTTTAGTGTATTATAATGTTCAAATGAATGTTTTTAGCTAATTTTGTAATTAGTGTTGAAGTCCAAATTGACTTCCCCGGATTCTTTAATTTGGAGTCAGAAGGATCCTGTAGTTGAAGGCTCTAATAATGAGACTTGACACTCTGAAACTCTGGTTTGCCTCTGCAAAGGGAGAATTCAACTCAGCTGCTTACAACTTCCCATCACAGTCTGTGTCAAGTCTTCTGCACAGTCTTTTTATTGAACATTCGTGTCCTGTTTCACACCTTGTGATGTTTTTCCTACACATTCAGCTTCTTACATGTGTCCATACCATTTAAGGAGGTATTCTTTGACATTTGTTCATACCTTTGACATTTGTTTGTACCGTATAAGGCGGCGCTGTTTTTGACAAAGCTCTTAACCACATCCTTCACTTCCTTTTGATTCGCTGCTGACCGTTGTCTTTCACCTTTCACAGTAGAGACACATTCTTTGTCAGGCTTAAGTTTACAACACATTTCTAAAACAGGAATCCATATCTGATTATGATTTCCACATATTTGATTATAATCTCCACATTATCCATAATTAGCTAGTTAGTTCTCCCTGCTCCCCTCAGGAAGGAAGGAGGCTGCGGAGCATAAAGAGGAGGACCACGAGACTGAGGAACAGTTTCATCCCAGAAGCAGTTAGACTGTTAAACTCTGGAAGATCACTGTATAAAACCCCCCCCTCCCCCCCACCAGTACTACACTCTGTTCTGTGCTAGATTTCAGTGCAATAATTATGGGACTGTGCAATAATCCAGTGTTTTTCAACCAGTGCGCTGTGAAATACGGTCGGGTGTGCCGTAGGAAAGTGCCCTCATTAACTGATCTAAAACCATTTACCATCTCCAGGATATCAGCTCTGTGTTCATCCAGACAGGCCCTGATAAAACACTGAGTAGTTATGAATATGAAAGATCATAAAATACTTTTTTCTTTGTGTTTATTTCATTTGACTAAAGGTGCTTTGATAAGAATGGCAGTACTGCAATTTAGCCGCAGCTTAAGCTCTGTTTTCGGAAAAGTCCCGCCCCTTCAGCTGTCTCTGCCAATCATTCTTGGGCGCCTGATCACACATCATCAGTCTGACCAATCAGAAGTAGTTAAAGTCTTCACTTCCTTGTTCAGATTCTGCTCATAAAGTCTCTCAGTTCCAACAAAAATACCAGCTAAAGCTCGTCTTTAGCGGTGTAGCTTTCCGCAGGATTCGGTGTCAGACCGTGGAACAAGTGAGTCAGTTTCTGCACTACATCTCCCATGATGCATTGTGTTAAAGTGACAGTGTCTCAGCGTACAATGAGTTTTCCTGTTAAACGTCTTGAAACCGCAAGGAACACACATCAAACAGTGTTTAAATCTTCTTGATGAAATCAGAGGTCAGCAGTTAAGTTCTCCGTCAACTGTTTGTGTTTATTAACAGCCAAACATCCCAGAGTTTGGTCCAAGTCATCTTTCTATCTGAAACACTTTTCTAATAACGTCTGGATTGAAGGATAAACTCCCTTTCAGACTTCAATCACTTCTGAAAATGTTACATTTAAACTTAAGTAGAAGTAATAACAACATTTAGGAAACAGGATTAAGGTGAAGTGGCCAACAGACACAATACAACTAAATTGAAACAATTTAATCATCTAAAAAGAAATAAAACATTTTTGTTCAAGTCTTCAAAGACTTCATTTTTGAATAAGAGAAAAGAAAAACTAGTAAAACTTCAACATGCTCACTTTATGGGTAGCTACAATAAAAATAAATATAAAGTTAGTTTGTTTGTGTAAATGTATCAAACATATATGATCAAACATATTGTGATCATAATTGTTCAAAAAACACAGTTGCCTTTGCGCCAGCATTTAAAAAAATATAATAAAAAAAATATTTAGAAAGAATACATTTGGTTTTTTGTGAGGTTACATAAAACTGCATATTAATAAATTGGAGGAAAAAACAACTGCCGGGGTAAAATGTCAAATATTTTAGTTGAAAATTATTACTCAACTAACTTAACTTTTGTTACAACTTTTAGAAAAAACAGCTGCAACTTCCAACTTTTTCTTTCACAATTATCACCAAAATGCACGTGAGATTGCAGAGGGACTGTACATCAATACAGACTATAGGTTTTCTCCTTTTTTCAGTTTCTGGATGCTTGTATGCCGCAGGATTTTTGTCAAGGATGAAGTGTGCCTAGGCTCAGAAAAGGTTGAAAAAAACTGTGCTAGAAGGCCCTGCTGACACCAACTCCACATCTAAAGAAAAACTCAAAGAAATGATTGACAGGCACTGAATTTGCATCACAGGGCCTTCACAACTCTTGCTGAAGGCCCTTATCCTGCCTGGCAACAAAAGTCAGCTTAAATGTGATTGGTTAAATGCTCCAATATGAAAATACGTGTCTGTCTGGGAGCAGCATAACCATCATAAACACGATAAAAGGGAATGGACAGACCATTTGGAATGATTTAATGCGCATTCATGGACAAAATATAATTAACACATGATTCAGATATTTTTTAGGCATTCAGAAAAGCCCTGACGGGCCACCACTGGCAAACAGTAGCAAAAGAAGAAGAAGCCCCTCCCTGCTAGTCCAGTGTGAACACCATATTCTAAATCCACATTCAGGAACCCGTGGAACACGCGCTCAGTGTGAACCTAACTTTAGAAATAACATCCATAAAAACTACAACTGACCTTAAATGCTGTTTTTTTGTTTTGCAGTTTGAACTGCCAGAATGTGTGGGATGCATTTCAGCAAGGCTATATCAACCGAGACCCCTGCGATGTTCCCCCGGACGCCTATGACCCTTTCATCGAGGCCGTGTCCTTCGAACCTCAATGCGACAGAGTAAGCAGCCACACTGCGCTTGTCTGAGCCTGCGTCACAGTGAGGCATCAAATCTTTCTGTTTGGGGTTTAGGTGCTGTTCTGGAGCAAAACGGATGAAGTGGCCCACTCCTTTACCCAGAAACGAGACTGCCTTGTGACCATGGAGGACACGCCGTTGGGGGCCATGGTGGACGGCCTGACCTGGTGCGGGAAGCAGGGCAGCAACGGTGAGACCTGAACTGTTCCAGTGTCTTTAAATATTTTAAATGATCTTTTCACTGGAAACGTGTTTCACAATAAACCAGACAAACCAGATTGTAACGGTCACATTTAATGAGCAGTTCAGCTAAGTTTTGAGGAAATGTATCAAATCAACTGCAGAACAAAGAACAAGCAAAAAATCCCTCCTGAGAGATTTTTGTCTTGTTCCAGCCTGATACCTGTCAGTTTATTTAAACATCCGTTCTCAGGAAGCCTTTCTGCCGGCTCTTTTTAGAGCAGGTTCTCTTTTACCAAAGCATAAAAATACTTTATAATAAACAACAGGAGCATCATTTACACAGGTATGGGTGTAACGATCTGCAAACTGTCATCCCAATCTAAGACTGTCATGCTCGGCTAGGATGAGAACAGACCCAAGTGTTGAAACCCAGAAAGACAAACACTTGGATATGGTGTGAAAGGATTTAATTCAGAGTCTATGGTTGTCGGGAGGCTGGCTGCGGAGATGTCACCGGAGAAGGAGTCGTAAGGCGTAGAGATGGAGGTAAGTTCTCTCGGGGGTAACGTAGACGGGCGAGATGTAGGCAAGCAGGACTTGGCGGAGGAAGAACAGGCTTTGACGTGGTGGTAGAATGAAATCAGAGCATGGTCATAACTTGGAGTCTTGAGAAGATCTTGAAGCTGAAGATCTTGTGACTGGATCCAGGTCAGCACAGATGGATGAAAGATCCCTGTTGTCAGATGGAGAGCTTGGGTGAGCCAAGAGCAAAACTATACTTGACATGAGCTTAGGTTCGACCATGTAAGCACCACTGAGGGCAACAAACTGGCGATGAATACTGGACCGGAGCCATCTTAAATACAGGTGCAGGTGATGAGGTGAATGCCGACAGCTGGATCCAATCTGGAAGGGCGCAGAGAAGGGAGGGGGGAGGTGAGGACTCCCGGTGGCACCATTTTTGTCCTTTTTTATGTAATAGTTTTTCAAAGCTGTCATACGGAAATGTGGCAAAGTCCTTGGCCTTATTTCACTTTTAAAGAGCCTGTTTACCTCTTAAATAGATTGTGAGATCCTTTTACTTTTACAAACTCTATAATAAAAAGAAAGCTTTAACAATTTTGTTGAATACGATATTCTAAACTGAAAGACAAAAAACTAAATTGTTTTATTGAGAATGTGAAAAGTTTTTTTTTTTTTTCCTTTCAGATTAACATCCAAAAATCTTCCTGTTATGATGGCCTTAATGTCATTTCTCCACCTTAAACAACATAACATTTTTTATGGCACCACTGGGTTCCTAGATGTTGATGTTTGAGGACAAAGAGTTCCTCCTGCAGAAGGAGGAACAGAAGTTATTGATCTTCTGAATTCAGAGAATGCTTTTATTATTATTATTATATATTTTTTGAAAGTGTTTCTTCCCACTTAATTTCTTAAACATGCAGCCAGTGCTGAAATCCTTTTTTAGATAGATAGATGACTTTATTAATCCCACAATGGGGAAATTTCATAATTTACACACACACACACAGACCTGGAGGACGGGTAAGCCTTGGACGCACTTAAAATGCAGTCGCACATACAGATGAATGACATCAGCCTTTATTTTTCATGTTTTTCATGATGGTAACATGAATTCACATGATTGTCTGCTCGGTTTCACAGGAATGCTCTAGGGGGCATTTCCGCTTTCAAAAGCTCACACACCATCCTGAAGCTGCTCTTCTGCATGGAGACCTGGTTCTCCCAGGACAGACAGTTCTGGCAGAGCTGCAGTCCGAAGCTTTCTTCAGAGCGCAGTCCGTTACGAAGCTGCAGAGTTTGGTTGAAGCCGGTCGGCCCTGTTTCTCTCTCGGAAGCCACCTCCGGAGCGCCACAGCGTCTATGCGTGACATAAAAACCAGAGCAGTAGTGACCCACAATCAGAATAAACTCTTTACATGCACCACGATCGGATCAACAATCGGCATGACCCGCCTGATCTTAAAATATACAGCGCTGATCTAAATAACGAGAATAAAATGTTAGTCTGATTGGGATGTAATTCCATAAAGTCTGAAACTGATTTATGATCCGGTTCGAGAATTTCTTAGCTCTTAGCGTCTCTGCTGTTCAATTATGGTTGACGGTTCAAATGTATCTAAATGGGATGTAAAGTAACTCTGTGAAGAACACAAACCTCTGGTTCATGCAGTGGGATCACGGGAGACCGTTTCTCTTTACGTTTAGAAGCTCGGCCTGAATCCTGACAACTTTTTTTTTTTTTGCTGCGACAGAAACTTTTACCTCCGGCTGCCCGGGATACAAGGACTGCGAGAACAACACCGTGCGCTCTTATTGGAACCGAGCTTCAGCTGCTGTGAGTCAAAAATTGACTTTTACTGTAAAGAAATTCAACAAAGGAGGCGTTGAAAGGAATTAATGCTTGAACCATCGGGTGCAGAAAAAGCCTTACCAGCTGTGATGAAGAGGAGAAAACAAAATAAGGATGCACTGCCTGGTTCTTCATCAATGAGGCTTTGTGTCCTTGGAGCCACGTTGCTCTGCATTCTCCTGAGCTGCAGCCCACACTGTCCAAGAGGCCCTGCTCTGGTTTAGAGGGACGGGGCTGAAAAGATTTACATGTATTTCATGCAGTTTTATTAACGTTCTTAAGATAATTTCCCTCAAACCTGCATTAAAAAGCCTGTTATTGTTTCGTTTTCCATCCTAAATTATATCTTAACCTATTCTCCAAAACCTTAAGAAAAAATCCTCCTATAATAAAGAATAAACTACGTACATTACTAAAACATGCTAGAGGTGATTAATGAATCAGGAAAATAAATAATTTTAAAAAATAGTCTCTTGTCATTATTTTGTGGCTTAAAAAATAAAGCAGAATTTTTGCAATTTTTTGGGAAAATTGTTTTATCCACACAAACAATCTATTGAAACAAAATAAATACAAGTATCCAAATCCAAATAAATTATATTTAGCTGTTAAATAAATAAAACAACGTAAAGGTCTAATAAAATAATAAAATAGCCCTGTTTCTAATTTAAAAAAATCATTGGCTGACCAAAATCAAACATGAAAACCTTTTTTTTTTTTTTTAGTCAGCTGAAAACATGAAGTAATAGTTGAAAAGATGCTTTTAAAACCCACACAGGCTTATAAATGGAAGTTAACCTGATGAAGTATTAGCATGAATCATACATGACATGCTTTCGTCCACATAGATCCAGAACCAAAAAAACACATTTATGTTGACACATTTGTGGGCCAATGCAGATTATTTCTGTGCCAAATCCCTCCAGAATCCTTTCTCCTGATTAATAAAAAAAGATTTTAAACCATTTCTGTCTCCTAAAGTTTCTTACTTTCTTTCTACACGCTGATTTTCTTATGAAATATTCAAACTTTACAAATAAAGTGTGAGAAAGACTAAAAAACTACAAGTGATTTATTTCTTGAGAGATAGTCAGTAGTTTATGAATATTTTATGATTATTTCTGTTTTTCTGTCTTTAAACGTACATTAAAGACACAAAAATGTGTCTTATTAACTTCGCATTTCATGAATCATTTAATTAACTTTTTTTTTACTCGAGTATTTTATGGCTTTTATTGTTTATTATTTGTACATTTTTATCCTCTCTATCTTTACATTTCTACATTTCTTGTTAAACTATTGTGTCCACAAACCTCTGTTCCTCTGCTGGTTGTTGTTGCTTTTAATCTGTTATGTTTATGAATTCTTAATTCTAACCTATGGTTTAATGTCATGTTGATTGATTGATTGATTGATTGATTGATTGATTGATTGATTGATTGATTGATTGATTGACTGATTGTGCTCTCAGCTTGCAGAAGCTGCCTGTGGCAACGTCTCAGTGATGCTTAGCGGATCTATTCAGACGCCGTTTGATCCTGAAAGGTTCACTCCGTTTCCAGTTTTTTCTCTAATGAATACCTGCTTTAAAGGAAAATAAGTCAAATAGCCTTTTATACGGAAGCATTTGTGTAGCCTAATTAAAAATAAAAGTCAAAACCAGAAATGCTTTTTAATTTTCAAAATGAAGCTGCAATTGTTGACTCAAAAAAAAAAAAGCAATCCTCCGAACCGCCTTATCTTTTTCTTCTTCGACACTGCTTATTCTGTGACACAAATGAGCCTCGCCCCCCTACAGAGGATGTTCAAACGCAAACGCAATCCCTGTTTGCATTTTCGCTTTAATTCTGTCACAGAATAAGCCGTTTTTCATTTTGAAAATGAAAAAGCATTTTTGGTTTTGACTTTTATTTTTAATTTTTCTACACAAATGCTTCCATATTTTTATTACTTTTTGTTTAAGTATTTTTTAAAAATTGACCGAAGAGAAGCACAGAAAACCACAGAATATCTAAAAAAAAAAAAAAATGTCATCTGTTCCTCTTTTGCTTCTTTGATTCTATGCAGCTCACAAGCAGCTGAAGATTAAAAACATGTTTGTTTATTGAAGCAAATTTATACTTTAATCCCTTTTAAATTTAAAGAACTCCTTAAATACACTGAGAGTATCAGATTCTTTGTTGTTTTATTCATTCTTGAAAGGTTTATTTAGAAATACGATTTATTCTAATCATTTTTGTTTTGCAGCATTTTTGCAACCATCGAGGTAAAAGGGTTGCATTCTCCCAGAGTGAGACGCTTGGACGTTGTTCTAGTCATGGAGAAGGACGCCGTGTAAGGCTTGACACGAACACGCGTGTGTTTTAGATTCACTGAAGACTTCATGTGAGGTTCTCTGCTGCTCGTGTTTCAGGACAAACTGCACCAACGGATCTTTGAAGAACCTGCAGAATGTTCTGGATGCTGGAATCGGTTACGGCTGCAAAGAAGTGACCCGGTGAGGTCCCTGAGTGTTGAAGGAGGCCGTCTCTGGTGCGGTTCTGTCCTCTCATCCTCTTTTTCTTATGCAGAGACCAGATCAACCAGTGCAGCTCACAACCAGAGATCCCCTGTGGAGCATGCTGGTGAAGATTTGGACCAGAAGATAGAAACAAACTCCTCCTCCTTTTTCACCCGATTTTTTTTTACTTCTACATTTGATTTTAAACTATCCATCTTGTAACAGAAAAAAAAAAATGAAAGAGAACCTTAAAACATTAATTTAATATTCATGTGTTTTTAATGTTTCATGAATAATGTTCATTATCTGGCTGCTGACATATTAAAATTATTTTTAATAAAAGTTTGTCTTTGAATTTTTTCCTTTTTTGCATTATGACAGCAGTTCCACTAACCCGTTGCTTTGAGTATGAAGTGGGGTGGTTTTTGTCTTTTGTATCCCCGAGCAGCAGCAAACCTCACTGAACACCTGGGACTCAAAGTTTCTACCTTGGTCACTGTGGAGCTCAGCCGGTGCTGAATCAGGTGAACATCTCTTCAACCAGTGGTAGCAGCGCTTTGATCCGGCACCACATATGCCTCAGGCCACTCCGCGAAATAATCCACGCCCGCCAGGACCCTCTCTATCAGCCCCTCGAACATGGCGGGAGCGTTACAGAGCCCAAATGGCATCACCCGGAACTGCAAAAAATCCTGGAGCACCTAGGCACTCTCTGACGGCAGCTGGTCAGCCACTTCCTTTTTACGTGTCTCTGATGAGCGCTGCCGGAACCGTCATTCCAATGCTGTAAATAAGGCACCCAAGTCCCGCTCCTGTTGAAACTTGCTAAACGTGTCTACCCTGAGTCACAGTGTGGCTTCAGTGCAGAACGGTCTATTGTAGACATGATTTTCTAGGAGAAGTGTAGAGAACAGCAGATGCCCCTTTACGTCTCCTTCATTGATCTCACCAAAGCCTTTGACCTGGTCAGCAGAGACGGACTCTTCAAAATCCTCCACAAGATTGGCTGCCCACCAAAACTTCAGAGTTTAATTGAATCCTTCCACACAGACATGAAGGGAACAGTGCAGCTGAATGGAGGTAGCTCAGAGCCTTTCAGCATCAGCAGTGGAGTCAAGCAAAAATGTGTTCTTGCCCCCCCAATGTTTGAGATCTTCTTTGCCCTGCTCCTTAAGCCTGCCTTTGGCTCAGCAACGGAAGGAATCTACCTTCGCGCTAGATCGGACGGCAAGCTATTCAATCTCACTCGCCTCAAAGAGAAGATGAAGATGCGTGAGACGTTAATCAGGGACATGATATTTGCCGATGAATCAGCAGCAGTTGTCACACACACCCAGGAAGAACTGCAGTCGCTAATGAGCCGTTTTTCCATGGCTTGCAAAGACTTTGGGCTGACTATCAGTTTGAAAAAAGCAAACGTACTAAGCCAGAACACTGTCACTCCACCAGCCATCACAGTAGATGAATACCAGCTTGACGCCGTCCACCAGTTGGGCTCCACCATCACAGATAATCTGACCTCAACAATTGGATCGGAAAGGCTGCCTTTACTTTAGCCCGCCTGACAACCCGAGTGTGGACCAACCCCAGGCTGACAACCACAACAAAGATGTACAACTCCTGCGTCATCAGCACCCTGCTGTACGGAAGTGAGACAGGGACCACATATGCAAAACAAGAGCGGAGAGCTAGGTTACGTCAGCCATGGTCAACACTGACCAACAATAAATCATGGTCAAATAAAAACCACTAGATTTCTAACAGAGGAATTGGAGGCCATACTTATGCCATCAAGGGAGACTATCTGATCAGACAAAACATCTTTCAGGTTTTTAGGAACTACTATAATGACCTCAGTTTTTTCTGGGTTTAGGAGGAGATAATTAATAGTCATCCAGGTCTTGATGTCTCTGATGCAGGCATTCAGTTTCTCTATATGGTCATTCTGGTCAAGATTAATGGATAAATAAAACTGTGTATCATCTGCATAACAGTGAAAATTAAAACTGTGTATCCTGATTATGTGTCCTAAGGATAGCATATAAATCATAAGCAGGATGGGTCTCAAAACTGAGCCCTGTGGGACTCCACAGCTAACTCGAGTGCAATGAGAGGACTGTCCATTTACATTAACAAACTGGTACCTATCGGATAAATAGGATTTAAACCACAGGAGAGCAGATCCTCTGATCCCTATGTCATGCTCTAATCTTTGGAGTAAAATACTGTGGCCGATAGTGTCAAAAGCTGCACTGAGGTCTAACAGGACAAGAATAGAAAGTAGTCCCTTTTCTGAGGCCAGTAATAATTTATTCGAGACTCTAACTAGTGCAGTTTCCATACTGTGGTAAGGTCTGAACCCTGACTGAAAGTCTTCAAAGTGGCTGTTGTCCTATGGGTGGCAGTAAAGCTGCTTAACTACAACTCTTTCTAGGATTTTAGAAATAAAGGGCAGATTTGATATTGGTCTATAGTTGGCCAGGTTGCTGGGATCCAAACTGAGCTTTTTCAGAAGAGGTTTAACAACTGCATATTTAAAAGACTGTGCCACGTAACCCATTTCCGGAGAGGTATTTATTATTGTTAACATGGATTCATTAATTAGGTGGAAGGTTTCTGTAAAAAGCTTAGTGGGAATTGGGTCTAACAGAAAAGTTGAGGTTTTGGAGGACGTAATAATTGATGCTATTTCCGCTTGATCCACAGGCAAGGCAAGGTAAGTTTATTTGTATAGCACAATTCGTACACAAAGTAATTCAAGGTGCTTCACAAAACAGAAAAATGCATTAAAATCACAATAGTGACAGCTTCAAAGCAGTGAAGCAGTCTATGGTTACAGAGGTTTCTATGGATGCCTTCACTTCCACCGCTTCAGCCTGCTCTGGGCTGATAGTAGGAATAACTTGATTCAATTTCTGTCAAATATTTGAAATTTTACTATCAAATAATGTAAGAAAATCATCAAAGCTGAGAGAAACAGGAACATGTGGTTCTGATTGCGAGCTCTGATTGCGAGTTAATTTGGTAATTGTACTAAAAAGAAATCTTGTATTATTTTCATTCTCTGATATTAAGGTTGAATAGTACTGGCTTCTAGCTCTACACAGAGCTTTTTTATAATTTAAGAGGCTATGTTTCCAGGTATTCAGAGACTGCTCTGTGCCGGAGCGGCGCCATTCTCTTTCCAACAACAGGTAACTTGTTTAAGAGAACGTGTTTCAGCGTTAAACCACGGTGCTACTCAGTTTTGTCTAACGAACTTAGGTTTCAGGGGGGGCAACAACATGGAGTGTAGTCCTAAGGGCCTTTTAAGGCATCATTAACAAACTGATCGTTCACATTAGGACTGATGCTATGGGAGCTGGACTCAGAGTATTTGCTCACCATGTTACTAAATATTGGTTGAGCTGTGAGTTTGAACTCAGACACAGAACAGTCAGATAAGGTTCTTCTGAGCTGTTTCTTATTCACTGGGGCAGTAGCATTTTCTAATGTAAACTGGAAGGTAATCAGAAAGTGATCAGAAATGATGGGGTTATGAGGAAGGACACTCAGCTGGCTGATCTCTATACCATCAGTTAAAACAAGGTCCAGGGTGTGGCTGTGACAGTGAGTGGGTTCATTTACATTTTGTGTGAAACCAACATGGTCTAATAAAGCTTCACAAACATTTTCGACCTAGACAGTCACTGGGGTTGTCAACATGAATATTATTCATAGTAGGTATTCCCACCTAATCCCATGATAAAAAATCTGTTTTAAAGAAAGCATTCAGTAATTAATCCATTTATGACCAAATCTGAGAAAAAGTTTTTTTTCCCTCCTGCTTTATATATATGACAAATTACAGATTTTTTGTTGTTTTGTTTTATGGGGGAAAGTTCTTAAATTACATAATCCAGTGTTGGAGTGAGTACTATCTGCTGGCATGAGTAGATGAGTAGGCAAGACAAGAATATGCGTTGTTCACAGCGTACAGACTCACATTTCTGCTAAAAACCAGATTGCACCATTTCCACTGAAGTTGGGCGTCAGCAAGTCACTTTTTGGAACCTGATGCCTGAAGCAAAAAGCATTGGAATGCTGTGTACCTCTGTCGTCGTGCCTATAGAAGCGTTAGTTGGATGAACAGTAGGTTTGAATGAGAAAGTTAAAGCTAAATTCTCTGTAACTTTAATCAGTGCTTGTTGCCCAACACTGATTGACAGATTGATGCCTCTGGTGATCTGATGCTGTAATGTATAGTGTGATTTTATTCCCATCCACAAAATTCTACAGAAAATCTTTCTTAAACGTTAGTTTTAAGAAAAACTTTTTAAAATGAAAAATACAGCAGTTTAAAAATGTAATACGATACAGATTACTTTTTGGATTAAATATTCAATTTTATTCTAGAGAACTCCTGCTGCTCTGCAGAATCTATGTCCTAGAAAAGGACGTTTTTTTTGGATAAAAAACTGCATAATCATAATCAAAAGACCACTGACAATGATTTGAAAATAGATCAAAGGATGATTGAAGTGGATTTTGAGACTAAGTTTAACTGGCCTTCAACAAATCTGGAAACTGTTCATTAAGTTCCTTATTACAGTTATTTGGCAAATGTTATAACAGAAAACAGAGATAACACACCTGCAGCTCAAAACTGATCTATTCTCACCTTTTGTCAGAACATAAAGCCTCTTTGAAAACAAACACATCTGTTAGCAGAAGCTTCAATGTGGCCAACAGAATGACATGAAAATAAACACATTTTACCATGCATCAGTTTTCCAAACCCGCTGTATTCCTTTGGGGCTCACAGAGTTGCTGGAGCCTATCCCAGCTACTAATGGTGCAAAACCTATCATGAAATCGTTTGAATGTCAACCTGAACATACATGTTAGATATATTATCATAAATCTTAACATTAATTAATGGCAAAAAATGCATTTTAAAATCAGATCAAATAAAGTTTAGCAAGAAATAATAATAAATCTGACCCATATTTCATCTTTATTGCAAATATCAAAGCTAAAACTTTTAATTTGGGATAATAGACCCTGAGCCTTAAAAACAGAACAGTTTAGGGGAGTGATAATAACTCCAAACGTGAAAAAAAATGATACTATAAACCAGTTTTGGATAAGCCCTCAGCTCTTTTTAAAACAGGAGACAAAGCCTAAAATGATGAACCTTCAACTAAACTGACCAATAATGCTACACATTATTTAGTTAGAGAAGCTGTTTTTAGTCCAATATTAGATAAAAAAGGATTACGTGTTAAAATCTCTATTTAAATTTCTGTTTGTCACTTATAGCAGTTTTTAGTATAAATGACTGAAGAAAATATTATTTTTATTTAAAAAAAAGGGGTCAAATTCAAATTCTATATTTTTAAAAACATGTGGATTTGATCAGTTTTCTCTGTTTATTAAATTTGTGTTGTTTTTTCATGTTTGGTTTGATATCTGCGAGTGAGTAAAACTGTGCATAAATAGATTAGAATGTATTTGTACAAATGTAAAATTGTTCATTATTTTACTTTTAGTGTCGCAAGAGTTGATCCGTGACGTGTTCACACTGTCTGATCACGCGGCTCCGTGCGCGCGCGCTGCCCTTCATAAACAGCGCGAGCATCTGCAGAGAGGCGACAGCTGGCTGCGCACGCGCGTTTGATGGATCAGCGGGAGCAGAAGAGGCGGCGGAGGAGGCGCCTGGGCGTGGTCGTGGTGGTGGTGCTGGTGGTCGTTGTTCTGGCTCTGGGACTGGGACTGGGACTGGGTCTGACCCACGGCAGAAATTCTGGAGGAATAAAAGACACTTTCATGGAAAGATGCCAAAAGTTCAAGGAGTAAGTGCTGAAAGCTTCTGTGCTGTCAGTTTGGGTTTGAATTCATTTAATAAATCTGTTCAATCATTGACAGTCTGTATGTGAATTAATACTTATTTACACATTTAAAACAGAAACATGTAATAGAAAGAGATACATTGAATAAAAACTAATCCAATGCAGTAGAGAACAGGTGGGTCTTTGACCTGGATAGAAATAAACTGTTTTAGACTTTCTGGAAGTCTGTTCCAGATCTGTGGAGTAGAGAAGCTGAATGCATTTTCTATATGGTTTGGACTCTAGGAACCGGCACCAGAACTTGTAAGTCTGTCCTCTGGCAGTCAGTGGAAAGACCTCAGAACTGGACTGATGTGGTCTTTGTTGGAACCCGAGCAGCAGGCGTCTGAATAAGCTGCAGGTTCCTGATTGCTTCATTTGGAAGAGATTTAAAGACGAACGAGTGAACGAATTTTTCCAGGTCATGTTTAGACATTAGAACCTTAACTCTATTTTAATAAGATGATCACTCCAATGAAAATGTTGTTTTTAACAAGTTCTTGTGGCATTTTTTTGATGATGGAGGACATATAATTAAGTATTTCTTCATTCAAACAGTTGTGAATCAGTAGCAGATCATAAAATGCCTTTGTAAAAAAAACTATTTTTGACGTAGAAAATACGCTGGGCGGGTCACAAGCTTCCTGCTCTCAGCAATGGGGAGGGGAGGGGGTTAGCCCCTCCCAAAACTCAGAGATGAATTTCTAATGAACTCCTGCCGCTCTGCAGAAACTATGTTGTAGATTTTTTCAATTTTGGCCAAAAACAGCATAATGAAAAGACCACTGTGAACGCTTTGACGATTCATCAGAAGATGATGGGAGTGGGACTTTAAAGACCAGTTATTGTCCGTCTGTCTCCGATCCAATAAAGTCCTCTGGCCACATCATGGAACTAAAGGTGGACATGTGAAAAATAAATTACTCACTTCAGCCAGACAACAACAGAATGGAACAATTTATTAGACAAATGGTTAAACTGATCCATCAGACAGATGATGTTGAAGACCATAAGATGATGATTCAGTGACTCACCTGGATGGATGAGAACCTCCATCCATGTTTTTAAGGTGGACAGAATCTGGCCCAAACAAGAGCTGAGTCATTAGGACCTTTGTATAATGAGCTCATTTAAGCAAGGGATAATGGCCGACAAATTATGCATTTTTACTTTTTAATGCACGCTTTGGAAGCCTGAACCATCCCACGCGAAGTGGAGAACGGTTGCTTCAGCGTAAAGCATCAGTTCAGAGAGAAAGTTCACCTCTTACCGCTTGTTTTTGTCCAAATCATGAAGCAAAAGGTTGTTTTAAAGAAGCCAGCGCAGTGATACAAAACTTTTAAGCTAGCTGACCGGAACTTCTATTTTCACCATGCGGTTATCAGGTTTTAACGCACACCCAGCAGCCAATCAGAATCAAGTATTCACCTGGACCATGGTATAAATCCAATTAACTAACTGGATTTTCTTTTGCAGAGAACTATTAAAAACTAATTTATATTAAAATTCATAGTAAAAGAAATAATTGGGTTAAATCTGGTGTGGAATAGATACATCATTGTTTTTGTTCTTTTTTTAAGGGAATTTAAACAAAACTTTCAATCTTTTGTGTCTGGTGCTGCGGTAACACCGCATCCCAGTGAAAAGTCTAAGTAAACACGTAAAAACGTGCATTTTCAGCTTCAATACTCTAACATTCATGCGTTGCTATGCAGGTTTCTACGACTGATTTCAGGCTCTACATACAAAACACACAACCATTGGTGCAAGTTGAACCGGGACAAATGTCGACCAATCAGGGACTCGTATTTAGTCATGACAAACCAACGCCGTCCCTTTTTTATTTGATCGCAATGCCAACCCTCTGAGAACTGATCATGAAGGAGAAGGTAAAGGGCCATTCCTGAAATATTACCTTTTTGAGCTTTTTAGTGTATTATAATGTTCAAATGAATGTTTTTAGCTAATTTTGTAATTAGCTAGTTAGTTCTCCCTGCTCCCCTCAGGAAGGAAGGAGGCTGCGGAGCATAAAGAGCAGGACCACGAGACTGAGGAACAGTTTCTTCCAAGAAGCAGTTAGACTGTTAAACTCTGGAAGGTCTCCGCTTCGCATTGGACAGTTCAGGCTTCCACGGCGTGCGTTAAAAAGTGATAATGCATACTTTGTTGGCCATTAACCCTTACATAACTAACACATGATTCAGATATTTTTTAGGCCTTCAGAGAAAGCCTTGACGGCCCACCACTGGCAAACAGCAGCAAAAGAAAAAGAAGAAGAAGCCCCTCCCTGCTAGTCCGTTGTGAACACCATATGCTTAATGCACCATCAGGAACCTGTGGTTAATGCACGCGCTCAGTGTGAACCTAACTTTAGAAATAAAAGTCCCAACTGCCTGACTTTAAATTCTGTGTTTTTGTTTTGTTTTGCAGTTTGAACTGCCAGAATGTGTGGGATGCATTTCAGCAGGCCTATATCAACCGAGACCCCTGCACCGTTACCCCGGACGCCTATGACCCTTTCATCAAGACCCTGTCCTTGAAACTTCAATGCAACAGAGTAAACAGCCACACTGCGTTTGTCTGAATCTGTGTCACAGCGAGGCATCAAATCTTTCTGTTTGGGGCTTAGGTGCTGTTCTGGAGCAAAACAGGTGAAGTGGCCCACTCCTTTACCCAGAAACGAGACTGCCTTGTGACCATGGAGGACACGCCGTTGGGGGCCATGGTGGACGGTCTGACCTGGTGCGGGAAGCAGGGCAGCAAAGGTGAGACCTGAACAGTTCCAGTTTTTTTTTTTTTTTTAAATGACATTTTCACTGGAAACATGTTTCACAATAAACCAGACAAACCAGTAAAAGTCACATTTAATATCAGTTCAGCAAAAATGTTCAGGAAATTTATCAAATCAATTTTGGCCAAAAACAGCATAATGAAAAGACCACTGTGAACGCTTTGACGATCCATCAAAAGATGATGGGAGTGGGACTTTAAAGACCAGTTATTGTCCGTCTGTGTCTGATCCAATAAAGTCCTCTGGCCACATCATGGAACTAAAGGTGGACATGTGAAAAATAAATTACTCACTTCAGCCAGACAACAACAGAATGGAACAATTAGACAAATGGTTAAACTGATTCATCAGACAGATGGACGGTCTGACCTGGTGTGGGAAGCAGGGCAGCAAAGGTGAGACCTGAACCGTTACAGTTTTTTTTTTTTTTTTTTAAATGATCTTTTCACTGGAAATGTGTTTCACAATACACCAGACAAACCAGTTTGTAACAGTCACATTTAATATCAGTTCAGCAAAAATGTTCAGGAAATTTATCAAATCAATTGCAGAACAAAGAGCAACAGGCAGAAAAATCCCCCCAGAGAGATTTTTGCTTCTCAGGTGGTCTTTGTGCCGACTCTTGTTTTTAGAGCAGATTATCTTTTACCAAAGCATAAAAATATCTGGTTCTGGCAGAGCTGATGGCCGGACGAAGCACCCTCCCCTGCTCGCAGACACACGAAGCTGCAGAGTGTGGTTGCTGCTGGTCGACCTTGTTTCTTGCTCCAAAGCTGAAGGCGTCTATGTGTAAAAACCAGAGCAGTAGTGACCTACAATCAGAATAAACTCTTTACATGCACCACGATCGGATCAACAATCAGCATCAACCACCTGATCCTAGGATATACAGCACTGATCTAAATAACAAGAATAAAATGCAAATCTGATCACTGATTGGGATCCCACGTCCATAAAGTCTGAAACTACTGCTTTATGATCCGGATCAAGACATTCCTAGTTTTTAGCGTCTCTGCTGTTCAATTATAGTTGAAGGTTCAAATGTCTCTAAATGGGATGTAAAGTAACTCTGTAAAGAACACAAACCTCTGGATTGTGTTTTTTCACGCGGTGTGATCACGGGAGGCCGTTCCTCTTTACACTCAGAAGCTCGGCCTGAATCCTGACTACTGTTTTTTATTTATTTTTTTTGCAACAGAAACTTTTACCTCCGGCTGCCCAGAATCCTTGGTCTGCGAGAACAACCCCGTGCACTCTTATTGGAAGCGAGCTTCAGCTATTGTGAGTCAAAAAAACCCCAAGGTCAAAATGGGAAACACCTCTGGAGATAGAGCAGCGATCGGGAAATGTTTTGGCTGAGAGAACCATAAACGCCACATATTTTTAAATGTAATTTCGTGAGAGCAATACAATGTGTTTAAAACTAAAAATACAAGTATATAATAAGACTGTAGATTTAGTTTAAGTTCATTGTTATTGTAGCTGACTGAGTTGAATTAGACGGCTGTTGGGTCGCATTCCAAGTTCCGGAGTTCATTGAATGCATCAAACAGAGATGCTGATTGGCCCTCAATTCTGTCGCTCAGCCTGTTGTTGGGGAGTTTCGACCAATGGGGTTCAGCTATGGGCCGGATAAGAAATATGAGGGCTGATGCGGAAGCAGGGATATGAAAAGTTGGGGGAGTGCTCTCGGCGGGAGAGATTAAGGAGTTGCTGAATACGTTGTACGGCGTTGGTTACGGCCTACAGTAACCAGAATAAATAACCTTAAAAGAGGTTAAGTCTCCGTGCCTCAGTGTGGGAAAGGGACACTACATTATGCTGTTGCTAATAAATGATGATTATTTCTTAGCATTAATGTGACTCCTGGTGCTGCATTGCTGTTTTGCTGATGGTCTAGTCTGGTTAATACGTGGTGAGTTTAGGCTTCATGCAGGCGTTGAGACTTCCATCCGTTAAACGTGATCGTAGGTTGGTCTGAATGTTCTTTAGTATGTGAGAAAGACAGTTTCTTCTTAAACTACTGTGTCCACAAACTTCTGTTCCTCTTTTGGTTGTTGTTGCTTTTAGTCTGTTATGTTTTATGAATTATTTTTGTTTTAACCTATGTTTTTAATGTCATGTTGATTGGCTGGCTGGCTGGCTGGCTGGCTGATTGATTGATTGATTTTTCTTGCAGCTTGCAGAAACTGCCTGTGGCAACGTCTCGGTGATGCTAAGCGGATCTATTCAGACGCCGTTTGATCCTAAAAGGTTCACTCCGTTTCCTTTTTTTTCTCTAATGAATACCTGCTTTAAAGGAAAAAAAGTCAAGTAGCTTTTTTATGGAAGCATTTGTGTAGCATAATTATAACTAAAAGTCAAAACCAGAAATGCTTTTTCATTTTCAAAATGAAACTGCAATTGTTGACTCAAATTTAGGGCTTCGCCCCCCTACAGTGGATGTGAAAACGGAAATGCAATCCCCTGCTTGCATTTTTGCTTTAATTATGTCACAGAATAAGCAGTGCTGAAGAAGAAAATGGAAAAGCGGTTTGGAGGATTGCTTTTTCATTTTAAATTTGAGTTAACAAATGCAGCTTCATTTTGAAAATGAAAAAGCATTTCTGGTTTTGACTTTTATTTTTAATTATGCCACACAAATGCTTCCATATTTTTATTACTTTTTGTTTAAATATTTAATTGAAAAAAATTGACGAAAAATACCACAGAAAACCACAGAATATCTCAAAATAAACCAAAAACGACATCCGTTCCTTTTTTACTTCTTAGATTCTATGCAGCACAAAAGCACATGAAGCTTAAAAACATGTTTGTTTAATGAAGCAAATGTATTACCAAGGTAATCCCTTTCAAATTTAATGAACTCCTTAAATACACTGAGAGTATCTGACTTTTGTACCTTTTGCATTCTTGAAAGGGTTCTACTGTGAAGCATTTTGTGATTTTTATCTTGAAAGGTGCTATGCAAATAAAGTTTATTATTATTATTATTATTATTAAAAGGCTCATTTAGAAATAAGGTTTATTTTTCAAAAACTTCTTCAGTGATAATTCTGTTTGAAAAGTGTTCAAAGCCCTTTTTATTTCTAAAGTCACTTTTGTTTTGCAGCTTTTTTGCAACCATCGAGGTAAAAGGGTTGCATTCTCCCAAAGTGAGACGCTTGAACGTTGTTCTGGTCATGGACAAGGACGCCGTGTAAGGCTTGACACGAACACGCGTGTGTTTTAGATTCACTGAAGACTTCATGTGAGGTTCTCTGTCGCTCGTGTTTCAGGACAAACTGCACCAACGGATCTTTGAAGAACCTGCAGAATGTTCTGGATGCTGGAATCGGTTACGGCTGCAAAGAAGTGACCCGGTGAGGTCCCTGAGTGTTGAAGGAGGCCGTCTCTGGTGCGGTTCTGTCCTCTCATCCTCTTTTTCTTATGCAGAGACCAGATCAACCAGTGCAGCTCACAACCAGAGATCCCCTGTGGAGCATGCTGGTGAAGATTTTGGACCAGAAGATAGAAACAAACTCCTCCTCCTTTTCTAGAGCACAATGTTTCACCTCAATGTTTTTACTTGTGGGCATTTGATTTTAAACTTTCTGTCTTGTAAAAGAAGAAAATGAAAGGGAACCTTAAAATATTCATTTTATATTCATGTGTTTTTAATGTTTCACTAATGATGTTTGTTATCTGGCTGCTGACAGATTAAAATGATTTTAATAAAAGTTTGTCTTTGAATTTCTGCTTTTTTGCATCATGTCTGCGGTTCCTTAAAGAACCATGAGTTGTTCCTTTATTTGGTTAAATAAAACAATTTTCTATTTCTTACTGACGGTTTCTAAAAGTGTCAATTTGAGAGGACTGTCATGCTCATCATATTTGTTATCATATTTATTATTTAGGATATTGTGTTGCAAGTGTCTTCCCTTTCTGTTAGCAGCTGCTCGCTTTTGGTAATTTGCTCTCCATCTTCTGCTGTCGTGTTTTGCCAACCGGCAAGCTTATTTTTATTTGTATTTTTTTTTTTTTTTTACTTGTCCTGTCCAACAGCTGGGCAGACAGATAAGAGCTGAAGGCCTCTTGTGTTGGACATATTTTACTTTGACAACAGGGATTATGAATCTTCTGACAAACCAGAGGTATGTCTGAATAAACCCCTTTTGGAATTGAGGCCAAACTTTATTCATTTTAATCGTATTTGAAAATGCTGCAGTGTTTAGTGTGATTATGACATCGGCAAAATGAACAAGAACGGCCAATGCCTCCTCGAGCTCTAAGCTTTCTATAACCTGTGCATTGCCAACTCATACTTCCAGACCAAGCCCCAGCATAAGGTTTCCTGGCACCATCCGTGCTCAACACATTGGCACCAGTTGGACCTCATGCTAATTCGCCGCTCAGTTATCAATTGCGTTCTGCATGTGTGCTCTTATTACAGTGCTGACTGCGACACAGACCACTCCTTAGTGTGCTGCAAGATCAGAAGAGGTTTCACCATTCAAGGAAACAAGGAAATCCTCATATCGACGTCAGCAAGATCTCGCACCTTGACCTGATGCAGAAATTTACAGAAACCTTTGAGAAGGAACTTGACTTTGCTGCGGAAAAGTGGGACATAACATAACATGGGACGAAACATAAAGCACAGCACCGCCCTGGCAAACTTTGGAAAGTGGACCACAAAGAGGCACAACTGGTTTTAAGTAAAGTCCTCTGTGATGATTCCAGTCATAGAAGCCAAGCATACCGCCCTATAAGTGGTCACCAAGCCAGAGGAACCTACAAGTTTTTAGGGCTATTAGGAGCAAGGCTCAACAGGTTACCAGACACTGTGCGAATGATTATTGGCAGCAACTCAGCAACGACATCCAGAAAGCAGCCATATCAGGGAACACAAGAGGCATGTACGGCGGCATCAAGAAAGCACTGGGCCCTACCCAGAGCAAAACAGCACCCCTCAAGACATCTACTGGAGAATTTATCTCAAAAAACCAACATCAGCTGGGGAGATGGGTGGAATACTACTCCGACCTCTGCTCCAGACGGAATACGATGACCTCCACAGCATTAGAAGCCATTGAATGCCTTCCAACCATGGAAGAACTTGATGCAGCGGCAACAGTAGAAGAGCTCAGCAAGGCTATTGTCATCAAGAAAAACCAGGTAGCGACGGAAATCCTCCAAACAGTGCCAGTGTTCGCTAATGAGCCGTTTTTACATGGCCTGCAAAGACTTTGGGCTGACTATCAGTTTGAAAAAAGCAAACGTACTAAGCCAGAACACTGTCACTCCACCAGCCGTTACAGTAGATGAATACCAGCTTGACGCCATCCACCAGTTCACGTACTTGGGCTCCACCGTCACAGATAATCTCTCCCTTGACCCTGACCTCAACAATTGGATCGGAAAGCCTGCCTCTACTTTAGCCCGCCTGACAACCCGAGTGTGGACCAATCCCAGGCTGACAACCGCAACAAAGATGGAAGTGTACAACTCCTGCGTCATCAGCACCCTGCTGTACGGAAGCGAGACAGGGACCACATATGCGAAACAAGAGCGGAGAGAGCGAGGTTACGTCAGCCATGGTCAACACTGGCCAACAACAAATCATGGTCGAATAAAAACCACTAGATTGCTTACACCATCCAGGGAGACTATCTGATCAGACAATGCATCTTTCAGGTTTTTAGGAACTACTATAATGACCTCAGTTTTTTCTGGGTTTAGGAGGAGGTAATTAATAGTCATCCAGGTCTTGATGTCTCTGATGCAGGCATTAGTTTCTCTATATGGTCATTCTGGTCAAGTTTAATGGATAAATACAACTGGGTATCATCTGCATAACAGTGAAAATTAAAACTGTGTATCCTGATTATGTGTCCTAAGGATAGCATATAAATCATAAACAGGATGGGTCCCAAAACTGAGCCCTGTGGGACTCCGCAGCTAACTCGAGTGCAATGAGAGGACTGTCCATTTACATTAACAAACTGGTACCTATCGGATAAATAGGATTTAAACCATTGGAGGGGAGATCCTCTGATCCCTATGTCATGCTCTAATCTTTGGAGTAAAATACTGTGGTTGATAGTGTGAAAGCCTTCACAGAGGTCTAACAGGACCAGAATAGAGAGTAGTCCCTTTTCTGAGGCCAGTAATAATTCATCCGAGACTCTAACTAGTGCAGTTTCCATACTGTGGTGAGGACTGAACCCTGAATGAAAATCTTCAAAGTGGCTGTTGTCCTATGGGTGGCAGTAAAGCAGCTTAACTACAACTCTTTCTAGGATTTTAGAAATAAAGGGCAGGTTTGATATTGGTCTATAGTTGGCCAAGATGTTGTTGAGGATTTGGAGGACGTAATAATTGATGTTATTTCTACTTGATCCACAGTAGTGAAGCAGTCTAATGTTACAGAGGTTTCTATGGATGCCTCACTTCTACAGCTTCAGCCTGCTCTAAGCTGATAGTAGGAATAACTTGATTCAATTTCTGTCTAATATTTGAAATTTTACTATCAAAAAATGTAAGATAATCATCAGAGCTGAGAGAAACAGGAACATGTGGTTCTGATTGCGAGCTCTGATTGTGAGTTAATTTGGTAATTGTACTAAAAAGACATCTTGTATTATTTTCATTATCTGATATTAAGGTTGAATAGTACTGGCTTCTAGCTCTACACAGAGCTTTTTTATAATTTAAGAGGCTATGTTTCCAGGTATTCAGAGACTGCTCTGAACCGGAGCGGCGCCATTCTCTTTCCAACAACAGGTAACTTGTTTAAGAGAACGTGTTTCAGCGTTAAACCACGGTGCTACTCAGTTTTGTCTAACGAACTTAGGTTTCAGGGGGGCAACAACATGGAGTGTAGTCCTAAGGGCTTGTAAGGCATCATTAACAAACTGATCGTTTATACTAGGACTGATGCTATGGGAGCTGGACTCAGAGTATTTGCTCACCATGTTGCTAAGTATTGGTTGAGCTGTGAGTTTGAACTCAGACACAGAACAGTTAAGGTTCTTCTGAGCTGTTTCTTATTCACTGGGGCAGTAGCATTTTCTAATGTAAACTGGAAGGTAATCAGAAAGTGATCAGAAAGGATGGGGTTATGAGGAAGGACACTCAGCTGGCTGATCTCTATACCATCAGTTAAAACAAGGTCCAGGGTGTGGCTGTGACAGTGAGTGGGTTCATTTACATTTTGTGTGAAACCAACATGATCTAAAGCTTCAAAAGCATTTCCTAGACAGTCACTGGGGTCATCAACACGAATATTATTCATAGTAGGTATTCCCACCTAATCCCATGAAAAAAAATCTGTTTTAAAGAAAGCATTCAGTAATTAATCCATTTATGACCAAATTTGAGAAAAAGGGCTTTTTTCCCTCCTGCTTTATATAGATGACAAATTACAGATTTTTTTGTTTTGGTTTTTGATGGGGGAAAGTTCTTAAATTACATAATCCAGTGTTGGAGTGAGTACTATCTGCTGGCATGAGTAGATGAGTAGGCAAGACAAGAATATGCGTTGTTCACAGCGTACAGACTCACATTTCTGCTAAAAACCAGATTGCACCATTTCCACTGAAGTTGGGCGTCAGCAAGTCACTTTTTGGAACCTGATGCCTGAAGCAAAAAGCATTGGAATGCTGTGTACCTCTGTCGTCGTGCCTATAGAAGCGTTAGTTGGATGAACAGTAGGTTTGAATGAGAAAGTTAAAGCTAAATTCTCTGTAACTCAATCAGTGCTTGTTGCCCAACACTGATTGACAGATTGATGCCTCTGGTGATCTGATGCTGTAATGTATAGTGTGATTTTATTCCCATCCGCAAAATTCCACAGAAAATCTTTCTTAAACGTTGGTTTTAAGAAAAACTTTTTAAAATGAAATATACAGCAGTTTAAAAATGTAATACTATACAGATTACTTTTGGATTAAATATTCGATTTTATTCTAGAGAACTCCTGCTGCTCTGCAGAAACTATGTCCTAGAAAATGACAGTTTTTTGGATTTTGGATAAAAAACTGCATAATCATAATCAAAAGACCACTGACAATGATTTGAAAATAGATCAAAGAATGATTGAAGTGGATTTTGAGACTAAGTTTAACTGGCCTTCAACAAATCTGGAAACTGTTCATTAAGTTCCTTATTACAGTTATTTGGCAAATGTTATAACAGAAAACAGAGATAACACACCTGCAGCTCAAAACTGATCTATTCTCACCTTTTGTCAGAACATAAGGCCTCTTTGAAAACAAACACATCTGTTAGCAGAAGCTTCAATGTGGCCAACAGAATGACATGAAAATAAACACATTATACCATGCATCAGTTTTCCAAACCCGCTGTATTCCTTCGGGGCTCACAGAGTTGCTGGAGCCTATCCCAGCTACTAATGGTGCAAAACCTATCATGAAATCATTTCAATGTCAACCTGAACATATATGTTAGATATATTATCATAAATCTTAACATTAATTAATGACAAAAAATGCATTTTAAAATCAGATCAAATAAAGTTTAGCAAGAAATAATAATAAATCTGACCCATATTTCATCTTTATTGCAAATATCAAAGCTAAAACTTTTAATTTGGGATAATAGACCCCGAGCCTTAAAAACAGAACAGTACAGGGGAGTGATGATAACTCCAAACGTGAAAAAAACTGATACTATAAACCAGTTTTGGATAAGCCTTCAGCTCTTTTCAAAACAGGAGACAAAGCCTAAAATGATGAACCTTCAACTAAACTGACCAATAATGCTACACATTATTTAGTTAGAGAAGCTGTTTTTAGTCCAATATTAGATAAAAAAGGATTACGTGTTAAAATCTCTATTTAAATTTCGGTTTGTCACTTATAGCAGTTTTTAGTATAAATGACTGAAGAAAATATTATTTTTATTTAAAAAAAGGGGTCAAATTCAAATTCTATATTTTTAAAACAAGTTGATTTGATCAGTTTTCTCTGTTTATTAAATTTGTGTTGTTTTTTCATGTTTGGTTTGATATCTTCGAGTGAAAATGTGCATAAATAGATTAGAATGTATTTGTACAAATGTAAAATTGTTCATTATTTTACTTTTAGTGTCGCAAGAGTTGATCCGTGACGTGTTCACACTGTCTGATCACGCGGCTCCGTGCGCGCGCGCTGCCCTTCATAAACAGCGCGAGCATCTGCAGAGAGGCGACAGCTGGCTGCGCGCGCGCGTTTGATGGATCAGCGGGAGCAGAAGAGGCGGCGGAGGAGGCGCCTGGTCGTGGTGGTGCTGGTGGTGCTGGTGGTCGTTGTTCTGGCTCTGGGACTGGGACTGGGACTGGGTCTGACCCACGGCAGAAGTTCTGGAGGAATAAAAGACACTTTCCTGAAAAGATGCCAAAAGTTCAAGGAGTAAGTGCTGAAAGCTTCTGTGCAGTCAGTTTGGGTTTGAATTCATGTAATAAATCTGTTCAATCATTGACAGTCTGTCTGTGAATTAATACTTATTTACACATTTAAAACAGAAACATGTAATAGAAACAGATGAATTGAATAAAAACTAATCAAATGCAGTAGAGAACAGGTGGGTCTTTGACCTGGATAGAAATAAACTGTTTCAGATTTTCTGGAAGTCTGTTCCAGATCTGTGGAGTAGAGAAGCTGAATGCATTTTCTATATGGTTTGGACTCTAGGAACCGGCACCAGAACTTGTAAGTCTTTCCTCTGGCAGTCAGTGGAAAGACCTCAGAACTGGACTGATGTGGTCTTTGTTGGAACCCGAGCAGCAGGCGTCTGAATAAGATGCAGGTTCCTGATTGCTTCATTTGGAAGTCATTTAAAGATGAACTTGTGAATGAATTTTTCCAGGTCGTGTTTAGACATTAGAACCTTAATTCTATTTTAATAAGATGATCACTCCAATGAAAATGTTGTTTTTAACAAGTTCTTGTGGCATTTTTCTGATGATGGAGGACATATAATTAAGTATTTCTTCATTCAAATTGTTGTGAATCACTAGCAGATCATAAAATGCCTTTGAAAAAAAAACTATTTTTGACGTAGAAAATACGCTGGGCGTGTCACAAGCTTCCTGCTCTCAGCAATGGGGAGGGGAGGGGGTTAGCCCCTCCCAAAACTCAGAGATGAATTTCTAATGAACTCCTGCCGCTCTGCAGAAATTATGTTCTAGATTTTTTCAATTTTGGCCAAAAACAGCATAATGAAAAGACAACTGTGAACGCTTTGACGATTCATCAGAAGATGATGGGAGTGGGACTTTAAAGACCAGTTATTGTCCGTCTGTGTCTGATCCAATAAAGTCCTCTGGCCACATCATGGAACTAAAGGTGGACATGTGAAAAATAAATTACTCACTTCAGCCAGACAACAACAGAATGGAACAATTTATTAGACAAATGGTTAAACTGATTCATTAGACAGATGATGCTGAAGACCATAAGATGATGATTCCACGACTCACCTGGATGGATGAGAACCTCCATCCATGTTTTTAAGGTGGACAGAATCTGGCCCAAACAAGAGCTGAGTCATTAGGACCTTTGTATAATGAGCTCATTTAAATCCAATTAACTAACTGGATTTTCTTTTGCATAGAACTATTAAAAACTCATTGGAATTAAAATACTAAGTAAATAAAATAATGAGGATATATCTGGTGTGGAATATATGCTCATACATCATTTTTTTATGTTCTTTTTTGAAGTGAATTTAAACAAAACTTTCAATCTTTTGTGTCTGATGCTGCGGTAACACCGCGTTTCAGTGAAAAGTCTAAGTAAACACGTAAAAACGTGCATTTTCAGCTTCAAGACTCTAACGTTCATGCGTTGCTATGCAGGTTTCTACGACTGATTTCAGGCTCTACGTACAAAACACACAACCATTGTTGCAAGTTGAACCGGGACAAACTTCGACCAATCAGGGACTGGTGTTTACTCGTGACAAACGGACGCCATCCCTTTTTTATTTGATCACAATGCCAACCCTCTGAGAACTGATCATGAAGGAGAAGGTAAAGGGCCATTCCTGAAATATCACCTTTTTGAGCTTTTTAGTGTATTATAATGTTCAAATGAATGTTTTTAGCTAATTTTGTAATTAGCTAGTTAGTTCTCCCTGCTCCCCTCAGGAAGGAAGGAGGCTGCGGAGCATAAAGAGGAGGACCACGAGACTGAGGAACAGTTTCTTCCAAGAAGCAGTTAGACTGTTAAACTCTGGAAGGTCTCCGCTTCGCGTTGGACAGTTCAGGCTTTCACGGCGTGCGTTAAAAAGTGATAAGGCATACTTTGTTGGCCATTAACCCTTACATAACTAACACATGATTCAGATATTGTTTAGGTCTTCACCACTGGCAAACAGCAGCAAAAGAAAAAGAAGAAGAAGCCCCTCCCTGCTAGTCCAGTGTGGACACCATATGCTAAATGCACGTTCAGGAACCCGTGGTTAATGCACACGCTCAGTGTGAAACCTAACTTTAGAAATAAAAGTCACAACTGACTGACCTCAAATTCTGTTTTTTTTGTTTGTTTTGTTTTGCAGTTTGAACTGCCAGAAAGTGTGGGATGCATTTCAGCGAGGCTATATCAACCGAGACCCCTGCACCGTTACCCCGGACGCCTATGACCCTTTCATCGAGGCCCTGTCCTTCGAACCTCAATGCGACAGAGTAAACAGCCAGACTGCGTTTGTCTGAACCTGTGTCACAGTGAGGCATCAAATCTCTCTGTTTGGGGCTTAGGTGCTGTTCTGGAGCAAAACGAATGAAGTGGCCCACTCCTTTACCCAGAAACGAGACTGCCTTGTGACCATGGAGGACACGCCGTTGGGGGCCATGGTGAACAACCTGACCTGGTGCGGGAAGCAGGGCAGCGACGGTGAGACCTGAACAGTTCCAGTGTCTTTAAATATTTTAAATGATCTTTTCACTGGAAACGTGTTTCACAATAAACCAGACAAACCAGATTGTAACGGTCACATTTAATGAGCAGTTCAGCAAAAATGTTCGGGAAATTTATCAAAAAAACTGCAGAACAAAGAGCGACAGGCAGAAAAATCCCTCCTGAGAGATTTTTGTCTTGTTCCAACCTGATACCTGTCAGTTAATTTAAACATCCGTTCTCAGGAAGTCTTTGTGCCGACTCTTGTTTTTAGAGCAGGTTCTCTTTTACCAAAGCATAAAGATACTTTATAATAAGCAACAGGAGCATCTTTCACACAGATATGGGTGTAACGATCTGCAAACAGTCATCCTTATCTTGGCCTTATTTCACTTTTAAATAGTCTGTTTATCTCTTAAATATATCATAAGATGCTTTTACTTTTACAAACTCATAATAAAAAGAAAGCTTTAACAATTTGTTGAATACAATATTGTAAACTTTTTTTGCAGGCTGGTTTATTGCCTCACTGAAGAACGTGAAAATTACTTTTTTGCAGATTGACGTCCAAAAATCTTCCTGTTATGATGGCCTTAATGCCATTTCTCCACCTTAAACAACATGAATTGATCATTTACGGCACCACTGGGTTCCTAGATGTTGATGTTTGAGCACAAAGAGTTCCTCCTACAGAAGGAGGAACAGAAGTTCTTGATCTCTTGAATTCGGAGCATGCTTTTATTATTAATATATATTGTTTATTAGCACTTAATCTTCTAAATACATGCAGGCAGTGTTGAACACTTTTCTTGGACGCACAGACCTGGAGGACGGGTTAGCCTTGGACTCACTTATAATATGTGCGGCAATGCAGCAATGTGCATCTTAGTCGATTACTGCCTTTATTTTTATGTTTTCCATGATTAGAAACAGGAATTCACATGATTCTCTGCACGGTTTCACAGGAATGCTCCGAGCAGCATTTCTGCTTTCCAAAGCCGTCTCTCACACGCCGTCCTGCAACTGCTCTTCTGCTCGGAGACCCGGTTCTCTGAGCAGAGCTGCTGGCCGGACTGCAGTACGAATGAAGCTTCGGACAGCAGATCTAAATAACAAGAATAAAATGCAAATCTGATCACTAATTGGGATCCAACGTCCATAAAGTCTGAAACTACTGATTTATGATCCGGATCGAAACATTCCTTGTTTTTAGAGTAGCTCCATAACTTGTGGGTCACCTCTGGATTGTGTTTTTTCATGCGGTGTGATCACGGGAGGCCGTTTCTCTTTACGCTCAGAAGCTTGGCCTGAATCCTGACGACTTTTTGTTTTTGGTTTTTTTTTTGCTGCAACAGAAACTTTCACCTCCGGCTGCCCGGAAAAAAAGGACTGTGTCAACAACACCATGTTCTCTTATTGGAGGCGTGTTTCAGCTGCTGTGAGTCAAAAATAGACTTTTCTTACCAGCTGTGATGAAGAGGAGAAAACAAAATAAGGATGCACTGCCTGGCTCTTCATCAATGAGGCTTTGTGTCCTTGGAGCCTCGTTGCTCTGCATTCTCCTGAGCTGCAGCCCACACTGTCCAAGAGGTTTAGAGGGAAATTACATCTCAACACATTCTCCTAAACCTTAAGAACAAATCCTCATAAAATAAAGAATAAACTACCTACATATAAAAATACACGCTTAAGATGATTAATGAATCAGAAAAATAAATAAGATAAATTAGTTTTTTGTCATCATTTAGTGGCTTTTTTAAGAACCTTCTGCTTCTGCCATAAAAGAGAACTTTGTAACTTTATTGGAAATTTCTTTCATCCACAGAAACAATTTATCGAAACAAAATAAATACAAATATCCAAATCCAAAAATATTTATAAAAGATATATTTAATTATCACAAAACACCACTAGATGGCAGCGCAAATTTTTTCTTTCAAGCATTTTTTAATCTTTTAGGTCCCTTTTGTCCCTCCTCAAACACGTTAAGATCAAATAACTGTGAAACTATTGTAAAACTTATATGTGAAATTCTAATAAAATGATAAAACAGCCCTGCTTTTAACAAACCTATTTTTGTAAGTTCAGCTGAAAACACGGAGTAATAGTTGAAAAGGTACTTTTAAAACTCACACAGGCTTGTAATTGGAAGTTAACCTGATAAGGTATTAGCATGAATCATGAATGACATGTTGTTGTCCACATAGATCCAGAACCAAAAGAACACATTTATGATGAAACATTTATGGGTCAATGCAGACTCTGTGCCAAACCCCCCAGAATCCTTTCTTCTGACTTTAAACTTTTTCTGGCTCCCAAACCTCCTCACTTTCTTCCAACAAGCTGATTTTCCCATTAAAAGATGCAAACTTTGAAAGTAAAGTGTCAAAAACTACTAAAGTGATTAATTTTTAAAGCTTGTCAATATTTTATGATTTTTTAAATGTTGTTTTTTTTGTTGGTATTTAAGCATTCATTAAAGGCTTGTCTTTTTAACTTATCATCAACAAATCATTGAATTAACTTTTTTTTTTCACCTGAGCATTTTATGGCTTTTTATTGATATCATTTGTACATATTTATCCTTTCTATCTTTAAATGTGTACAGTTTCTTCTTAAACGTGTGTCAACACACTTCTGTTTTGGTTGTTGTTGATTTTAGTGTGTTGTGTTTTATGAATTCTTTTTGTTTTAACCTATGTTTTTAATGTCATGTCGATTGATTGATTGATTGATTGATTGATTGATTGATTGATTGATTGATTGATTGTGCTTGCAGTGTGCAAATACTGCCTGTGGTAACGTCTCGGTGATGCTAAACGGATCTATTCAGACACCGTTCATTCCTGAAAGGTTTGCTCCCTTTCCTTTTTTTTCTCTAATATTTACCTGCTTTAAAGGAAAATAAGTCAAGTAGCCTTTTCATGACTTTCTGTATAGATATTTAAAGAATTTTTGACCGAATATCTCGAAAAAAAAACAAAATGTCCTCCGTTCCTCTTTTACTTCTTAGGTTCTATGCAGCACACAAGCAACTGAAGACATGTTTGTTTAATGAAGCAAATTTATAACTATATAGCTAACTTATACCTTTCAAATTTAAAGAACTCGTTAAATACACTGAGAGTATCTGACTGTTTTAGGTTACGTTTTGTATTCTTAAAAGGATTAAATGGTTTATTTAGAAATAAGGTTTAATTAAATCATTTTTGTTTTGCAGCGTTTTTGCGACCGTCGAGGTAAAAGGGTTGCGTCCGCCCAAAGTGAGACGCTTGGACGTTGTTCTGGTCATGGACAAGGACGCCGTGTAAGGCTTGACACGAACACGCGTGTATTTTAGATTCACTGAAGACTTCATGTGAGGTTCTCTGTCGCTCGTGTTTCAGGACAAACTGCACCAACGGATCTTTGAAGGACCTGGAGAATGTTCTGGATGCTGGAATCGGTTACGGCTGCAAAGAAGTGACCCGGTGAGGTCCCTGAGTGTTGAAGGAGGCCGTCTCTGGTGCGGTTCTGTCCTCTCATCCTCTTTTTCTTATGCAGAGACCAGATCAACCAGTGCAGCTCAGACCCAGAGATGGCCTGTGGAGCATGCTGGTGAAGATTTTGGACCAGAAGATAGAAACAAACTCCTCCTCCTTTTTCTAGAGCACAATTTTTAACCTCAATGTTTTTACTTGTGGGCATTTGATTTTGACTTTCTGTCTTGTGAAAAAAAGATGAAAGGGAACCTTAAAATATTCATTTTATATTCATGTGTTTTTAATGTTTGACTAATGATGTTTGTTATCTGGCTGCTGACAGATTAAAATGGTTTTAATAAAAGTTTGTCTTTGAATTTCTGCTTTTTTGCATCATGTCTGCGGTTCCTTAAAGAACCATGAGTTGTTTCTTTATTCTGTTAAATAAAATAATTTTGTATTTCTTACTGACGGTTTTAAAAGTGTCAATTTGAGAGGTTCAAACACTGACATTTATTAATTATGATATTGGTTCAGTACTTATTAGTCTTTTGTAGCAACTGTGTCACATACACAAAAAAGGAAAAGAACTAAATGGGCTAATGTCCAGAAGACTGAAATTCGACTCTCGGAGGGAAATGGCAGGAAACTGAAGTTGTTGTTTGGTGTGGGGCAATTTATTTACAGTGATAGACAATAATGAAGAGAAACAATGAATGGCCATTCAGATATATACACACAAAAGTACTTCAAAATGTCTCACATTTACAAAACATGTTGTAGCATGTCCTTGAGTCCAGCAACTTTTAGTTGCACCACAAAAACGCAAAGAAAAATCAACCCGCCCACAGTTCAGAGGAAGGTAAGTGCACTGGGAAGCGTGAATTCAGTTTGTATGAATATAGTTCATTAAAGCGATGGTGTGGGCATAAGCTGGGTCAGAGGTCTTTGGTTTCAACTGGGCTACTAGGAGCCCCCTACCAGCTTGGCGGGAGGATGCGGCTCTTCTGATGATTCAGGTTCCTGGGTCTAGCTCACCATCATGGACCTGGCCTGGGTAACGGGACCAGAGTCTCAATTAAATCTATGTTTACTTCACATCAACAAGCAGGAAAACACTTTCCCTTGCCAGTTAATCCAGTGTGCACACAATTCATAAAAATATAGTATGTATTGCACTACATTCAAATCCAAACATTAAATGAGCAATAGCAAATACATCACTAATTCAACACATTCTTTACATATGGGTACGTACCCCTTTTCAGGTTTAGGTGAAACAGGCAGAAAGCTTGACTAGAAGCCATGCTAATAGCTTCCATGTTAATGAGTGACAGTGGCTAAGCTACATTAGCATAACAAACTATTAACTCACCAATTTCCGCCAAAAATCACTTCCAAATGCTCTTTGTTTTGACTGGATAGAGGGCCCCTGTGACATACCATGCATCACAATAAACATCAAGTGAAAAATAGAGCAGTTAAGTAGGAAACTAACTTAAATCATACCTGTGCCTTGTCTCATCTGGCTTCCCACTGCATCTAACACTGCTGACTTCCTGTACCCTTATATGCGTTCGTGATTGGCTGCGCCGTGTCACGTGATGCTGTGACGTCACGGAATAAACGCTCGTGATTGGCCGACCGCCCCATGTGACCAAATGACGTCACCGCCGCGGGAAATACAGAGTGACCAGGAAGGAGAAAAATACAGGGGCAAGGCAGGCAAAGCAAAGCCAGTAGACATCACCTGGGTTACACTTTTCTTTCATTATAGCCTGTTGCAGTTTCAGTTGAAGGTTTCATCCACTACAGGATCATTTCCTAAACAGTTTGGTTTACTGTTTTGTATGTTTTAGGTAAACATATGGACCTAAATCTCACAGAAACCTTATCATCAAATCAGTGAAACAATAAGGATGGTATCTCTATTTTAGTTCCTCCTCATCAAAAATATGTTTAAAAAATTGTTTTTTGTTTTAACTTTTTAAGATGTTTCTTTAAATTCACTTTTTAAAACTTTTTTAAATTTATTTTATCCATAAAATAAATATATATTTAAAAGAAATGCATTTAGATGTCTTATCAAGCAATTCAAGCTTTTGTTTTTTCTATTTTCAAGCATGAAGCACAAAGATTTGTGCTCATTTTGGTACTAATTTCCTTTTCTTTTTTTTTAAGATTCTAGCTCTCAAAGAAACGAAAACAATTCTCAACTGCAGATTTTGAGAAAAGCCTGGAATGTAAAAAAAAAAGCAAGATATTAAGTGTTGGGAAGGATCAAAACTTTTGAAGCTCAGAAGCAAAGTCACGAAAAAACATTTTATGGTTCCTCTGTCACATTTGGAATAATTCCAAAAATCTAGATTATTTTAATTGGGTGCCGATAAATGACTGCCGGGTTAAATTAAAGGGTTTTTGGTTTAACCCTCACCATGCAAAAGGCCAGAAGAAAATTAAACTTCCAACAGAACCAGACTCCGTCTTACTTCGCCAAATAAAAGATATTTTCTCTGGTTAGAAGGGAAGAAATCTGCCAATAAAACGAGTAGAATTTGTCTTGATAAGATTAGATAAAATAAATTGTGATTTTCTGCCTTTTTTAGACCAAGGAAATCTAATTTATCATATTCAGGTGTTTTGCTTTGCAGAGCAATACCACGGCATTTCCAATTGTCATAGAAATATGTCCTAAAATAAGTCTACTGTTAAAAAAGGAGTTTTTCTATCTTTAAGTAGATATATTTACATGTTTCCCCCCAAATATATAGTCCATAATTTCTAGACCATAATCGTTTCCACGTAGGGCAAGAATTCAATATTTTCAGTTAGACAACTCATGCAGTAAAAAATATTTATTTTCACATTCTTTTTGTTTGACATAACGCTCCATGAGACAAGATTTCCATAAAACGTTTGGGTAATAACCACCCCTAGCGGAGCTCACAGGTGGAAGCCGGGGAGGAGGGTGGGGCGACAAACGCAGCGCTGTGGTAAAGAAAGAGAGTGAACAACTTCCACACCTGGACTTAAATAGGACGCTGAACAGGTGAGGGGAGGAACCGCGTAAAACACTGCTAGAGTAATCTGCCTGAAAGGCCACCAAGGTCGCTCATTTATAGTGAAAAGATATGGAAATGTATGTCAACTTTTAAAACTGTCTGTCTGTAATGACTAAGCTGTCACAACAGCTTTCAAGCAGCAGAAGACTTTTTTTTTCTACAGAAGAAGATCAGCACATTTTATTTTATCATTTTCAGCCTTTGTTGGATTCACAGGATTTCTTTATTTTTGTTATCCTCCAACTTGTGAAGGTGCAAAACCTTTAACACCATCTGATGACGACCCTGACGAAGGGTCTTTCCCTTCCGGCTCCATAGTTCGGATGTTCCCAAATTCTAGTGTCTTTCGAGTTTCCAATTTGTGTCGCCTGCTCAGCAGTGACCGTTTTGTATTTTAGCTTAAGTATTAAAGACTTTGTTCTCCTGCCTCCTCCTCTCTGCACCTGGGTACTCCCTCAATCCACACCGTCATGACACACTTTATCCCACTATAAGAGGAAAAAGAAACTTTTGTTCGAGTGATCTTCATAAAATTTCACGCACATACCGCCACATTACAATACTTATTATCATTATTACAATTTCCACATTACAATATTTTTGTCATGTTCTGTATTTGATCCAGCATTTTCAGCACAAACTGGGAGGATTCCACCTTAATCTTTCATTCAAATCAGCTTTTATTTAAATTTTTCACATGTTCTGCTGCATCTCAAAGAGCTGCTTCAAGCAGACGCCTTCAGTCACGCAAAAGCTGAACACTTCAACCAAATTCCAGACGACTGCAGGAGAAATCAAGTCAGAGATGTGCTCCAGGAATGTGCAAAGTGTGCATGAACACCATGTATTTACCAGAGAAAGCAGATTCTACATGTTTGTCAGGCTGAGTTTGACGACTAGGAAGAAGCTCTGAGTATTCCCACCTAATCGCATGAAAAAGAAATCTGGTTTAAAGTAAAACATTCATCCATTTATGAACAAATTTGAGAAAAATTACTTTTTAAAAAAAAGAACTTTTGCTTTAACTGCTCTGTAAAGATCATTTTTTGCTTAATAAGGAAAAGTTCTGAAATGACATAATCCAGTGTAGGAGTGAGTATGATCTGCTGGGAACAGATGAGCAGCCAAGACAGGAATAAGCTGCAGAAATGTGTTGTTGACAGCAGACACACTCACATGTCTGCATAGGGAAAAACCAGATTGCATCATTTCAACTAAAGTTGGGCCGTCAGCAAGTCATGGTTTCACTTCTCAAACCTGATGCCTGAAGCAATAAGCGTTTGAATGTGCAAATGTTTAAAAAAATGCTTTAAAAACTGCTTTAAAAAAGTTTTAAAACAAACAACACCGCAGTTTAAAATTCCACAAGATACAGATTACTTTTTGGATAAAATAACAGTAATAACAAATATTTCTTATTGGTGATTTTTTTATTTTCAAATATACTGTTTGTCATCCTACAAAAAATATCATCGAATTGGCCAGAGAATAACTCTAATGTGCAAGGTTAAAAATGCAAACGCCTTCTTCCTAAAATCATCCTTCTCGTGCTGCACTTCGTTGTTGCTATGGGTAACAAGCACAACTCCCATCTCCTCTGGTCACGTGACTAATGGAGCCCCTTCATGTGTCGTGGGCTGGGAGGTGTTTGGACACAAAACACTGGAATAACTCCCCTGATAACCAAAAATATCTGAAAATGACTTTTATTTTTTTCATTTATTAATTAGCATTCAGTGCTTCAAAAGAGGAGTTGATGCCAAAAGTGGTGATGGTGGTATGGAACCATCACTAGAGTGTAGAGGTGAAGATTCTCTCAGATGAGGACAAACTAGAAAAGAGAGAAGTTGACCCGCACCATGACACTAACTCCTTCCAAACCTAACAGCTCCTTTTAAACGTTTTCCCATATTTATTTTGAATTTAAAAACCAATAAATTCAGAGTTTTTGCAGTTCATAAACTGATTTGTTCATTAATGACTCACTCCCACACAAAAAATCGTGTTTTTGGTGTTTTAAATTTTCTTCATGTGGCCTTTTTTTATGTAGGAGGATAATATATTAAGAAAATTAAGCTAAAAATGTCCTGAAAAAGACCGTTTTCGCAGTCCTGTCCACAATTCAGAGGTGTGTTTCTGAAGAACTCCTGCCGCTCTGCAGAAACTGTCAGCTTTTTTTTTATTCTTTTTTTTTATTATTATTATTTTAGATTAAAAACTGCATAATCATAATAAAAGACCACTGAGAACGATTTGGAAATGGATCAAAGTGGATCTTTAAGACGTGGAAGTTTAGCTTTCAGATAATCTAGAAACTGTTAATAAAGTTCATTGTTACAGTTGTTCTGCAAATGTTGTAACAGAAAGTACAGATAACAAACGTGCAGTTCAAATCTTGACATCAATAAAGGTAACACATTATAAAATCAGATCAAATAAAAATTTAGCAAGAAATTAAATCTGACCTACATTTCATCTTTATTGCAAATATCCAAAAGTGAAACTTTCAGTTGAAGGAAAAGAAAAAAAACTGCAGGAATTAGGAACTTATTTCAGTTTGCCTCCCGTGTCCACACCAGCAAACTATAAAACGTTTTAATTAATCCGTGACATTTCCACATCACGCGGCTCCGCGAGCGCGCGCCGCCCTTCCTGGACAGCGCTGGTTTCATAGAGGAAGGCGACAGCTGCCCGTTAAACTGAGCGCGTTCTAGAACAGCAGGAGTTTGGCATGAGGCGCGTGGTCGTTTTTGTGGTGGTGGTGGTCGTGGTCGTGGTCGTTGGTTTGGCTCTGGGACTGGGACTGGGACTGACCCTCGGCAGACGTTCAATAAAAGACACTTTCATGGAAAGATGCCAAAAGTTCAAGGAGTAAGTATTGCAAGCTGCTGTGCAGTCAGATTGGGTTTGAATCCATTTAAATAAATCTGTTCAATCATTGACAGTCTGTCTGTGAGTTAATACTTATTTACACAAATAAAACAGAACCATGTAATAGAAACAAATAAAGACAAATGTAAGGAAATTGATTAATTCAAATTGAAGCAACAGTGTGGATGTGAACTTTTGAATAAAAATGGATCAAATGCAGTAGAGAACAGGTGGGTCTTTGACCTGGATAGAAATAAACTGTTCAGGCTTTCTGGAAGTCTGTTCCAGATCTGTGGAGTATAGAAGCTGAATGCATTTTCTATATGGTTTACTTTAGACTCTAGGAACCGGCACCAGAAGAAAGTCTGTCCTCTGGCAGGCAGTGGAAAGACCTCAGAACTGGACTGATGTGGTCTTTGTGAGAACCCAGTCAACAGGCGTCTGAACAAGCTGCAGTTTCCTGATTGCTTATTTTGGAAGTCGACTAAAGTTGAACGTGTGAACGAATTTTTCCGGATCGTGTTTAGACATTAGAACCTTAACTCTATTTTAAGAAGATGATCACTCCAATGAAAATATTTTTAACAAGTTCTTGTGGCATTTTTCTGATGATGGAGGGCATTTTATATTAGCTGCCTTTGCAGTTAATGTCAGGTAGGGAGGGCTGATGAACATGAAGGACCCAAAATGCAGAGACGGGAGGCACACAGTTCCAGGGCAAGGAGTTTATTAACCAAACAAAAGCGCTGCAGAGGAGGGGAACAAAACTATACTAACTTTGGGCAAAACATGAAAACATGGCAGAAGACAGCAGGGAAGAGACGGTATGGACCAGCACAAGAGCAAGGCAGAGACAAGACTTAAGTACAGACAGAGCTGACAAGACACAGGTGACAACAATCAGGAGAGATTGAAAGAAGTAAAACTCATAAACATGACATGCAGGAAACCTTCAAAATAAAACAGGAAACAGAACTCAAACATGACAGAAACAAAACGGAAAGGAAAAGCCAATACACAGAAACCCAAACCATGACAGTTAAGTTCTTTTAATAATATTTCTTATCATTTGTATGCCGATGATATTCAGCTTTATGTGTCTTTTAAACCCCAGGATGTTTAGAAAGTACAGATTTTATGCAGGTGTCTGGATTCAGTCGAAGTTGAATGAATAACACATTTTTCCAACTAAATGAAGCCAAAACTGAGGTCCTAGTCTGTGTTCCTGACAGTTGCCTCCCCCAAATAGTTCAGTGGTTTGGTCCACTTGCTTCCTGTATCAAGCCCTCTGTCAGGAACCTTGGGGTGACTCTAGACCCGGTTTTATCCCATGACTCTCATGTTGGGTCACTTGTTCGCTCTTGTTTTTATCATCCTAAAAACATTGCAAAATTGAGTCCAATTGTGTCGCGTTCCGATATGGAGATGCTAATCCATGCTTTTATATCTTCTCGTCTTGATTACTGCAACTACATCTTCACGTGTTCAAGAACTCGCGTTTTACGCTCACGTGCTCAGTGTGAACCTAACTTTAGAAATAAAAGACACAACTGACTGACCTTAAATGCTGTGTTTTTGTTTTGTTTTGCAGTTTGAACTGCCAGAATGTGTGGGATGCATTTCAGCAAGCCTATATCAACCGAGACCCCTGCACCATTACCACGGACGCCTATAACCCTTTCATCAAGGCCGTGTTCTTCAAGCCTCAATGCAACAAAGTAAACAGCCACACTGTGTTTGTCTGAATCTGTGTCACAGTGAGGCATCAAATCTTTCTGTTTGAGGATTAGATGCTGTTCTGGAGCAAAACGAGTGAAGTGGCCCACTCCTTTACCCAGAAACGAGACTGCCTTGTGACCTTGGAGGACACGCCGTTGGGGGCCATGGTGGACGGCCTGACCTGGTGCGGGAAGCAGGGCAGCAACAGTGAGACCTGAACTGTTCCAGTTTCTTTCTTTTTTTAATTTTTTTAATGATCTTTTCACTGGAAACGTGTTTCACAATACACCAGACAAACCAGGAAAAGTCACATTTAATATCAGTTCAGCAGAACTTTAAGGAAATTTATCAAAACAACTGCAGAACAAAGAGCAACAGGCAGAAAAATCCCTCCTTAGGGATTTTTGTCTTGTTCCAACCTGATACCTGTCAGTTTATTTAAACATCCGTTCTCAGGAAGCCTTTGTGCCGACTCTTGTTTTAAGAGCAGATTAAAAATGGTTACTTTGTAATAAGCAACAGGAGCATCTTTCACACAAATATGGGTGTAACGCTCTGCAAACAGTCATCCCAATCTGACTAAGACCTTTTTTTTTCCTTTTTTATCCAACAATTTTTCAAAGCTCTTGTACTTGTACTGCTCTTGGCCTTATTTCCCTTTTAAACAGTTTATCTCCTAAATATATCATGAGATGCTTTCAGTTTTACAGACTCTACATAATAAAAAGAAAGCTATAGCTATCTGTTTATTAAAATGTTGATGTAAACAGTGATGTCAATAAGTATTTGATCACCCTGTGATTCAGCAAGTTCTCCCACTTAGAAAACATGGAGGGGTCTAAAATGTTCATCATAGGTGCATTTCCACAGTGAGAGACAGAATCTGAAGAAACATTCAGAAATCACGTTGTACGATTTTTTAAAACAATTTATTTGTATATTACTGTGACAAATAAGTATTTGATCACTTGAGTTAAACAACTTTAATATTTGGTGCAGAAGCCTTTGTTAACAATTCCAGAGGTCAAACGGTTCCTGTAGTTCTTCACTAGGTTTCTACACACTGCAGCAGGGATTCTGGCCCACTCCTCCATACAGAACTTCTCTAGATCTGTCAGGGTTCAGGGCTGTTGCTGAGCAACACGGAGTTTCAGCTCCCTCCAAAGATTCTCTATTGGATTTAGGTCTGGAGACTGGCTAGGCCACTCCAGAACCTTGATATGCTTCTTACGGAGCCACTCCTTGGTTTTCTTGGCTGTGTGCTTCGGGTCATTGTCATACTGGAAGACCCAGCCACGCTGCAGAACCCCCCCCCCCCAGAGCATGATGCTTCCACCCCCGTGCTTCACTGTAGGTATGGTGTTCTCCTCCTTCTTTCTCCTCCAAACACACTGAATGGAGTTAAGACCAAAAAGTTCTATTTTGGTCTCACCTGACCACAAGACTTTCTCCCATGACTCCTCTGGATCATCAAGATGGTCATTGGCAAACTTCAGACGGGCCTTGACATGGGCTGACTTCAGCAGGGGAACCTTCCGTGCGATACATGATTTTAAACCATGACGTTTTGATGTATTACTTACTACTTGGAAACGGTGGTCCCAGCTCTCTCCTGGTCATTGACCAGCTCCTCCTGTGTAGTCCTGGGCTGATTCTTCACCTTCATTAGCATCATGGATACCCCACGAGGTGAGATCTTGCGAAGCGCCCCAGTCCGAGGGACATTGACCTATGCAGACCTATATATATATATATGCAGATTTATACCTATATACCTATGCAAACCTATATATATATATATATATATATATATATATATATATATATATATATATATATATATGTATATATATGTTGTATATGTTATATATGAGTTTTATATATATATATATATATATATGTATATACACAGCCCCAACAACCACAATTACGCTGAGCAAGGCAGCAACTGACCTGAAAAACAAGATAATGTCTACAATGAACACTAGGCAACCCCGACACCAGCTACAACGGTTAAGTGATGTAATGCCTGAAAGTCTACTGGAAACTGTGAATGAAGCATTGAGGGCAATTCCTACCACAACCATCACAGAAACCAATGAACTGGTTTACACTGCAGCGGCAGTGATCCTTGAGATGCTTGGCTATAAGGGTAACCATGGGAGAAAACAATACCCACCATGGAAGCAACGGTTAGAGGCCAAAATCAAGGCAACTGGGAAGGATGTGAGTAAGCTGACAGAGGCTCAAAGAGGTACAATGAGAAAGCAAGTACAGAAAAGATACAGCCAGATGCCCATACCTGAAGCCCTGGAAACTGCCAAACAAAGGCTCCTAGCCTTGAGCAGCCGCCTAAAGAGGTACACAAGAGATAATGAAGCCAGACGAATAAACAGGCTGTTCGCAACTCAACCAGTGAAAGTGTACGCTCAGTGGCAGGGTCAAAACAGCCGAGCAGACCCACCAAGGCTAGAAACTGAACAGTACTGGAAAAGCATATGGGAGAAATAGGCAGCACATAATAGCAATACCCAGTGGCTGGTCTCTCTGAGAAAAGAACAACCTCCTGAGCAACCTCCCTGAACAGAATCCAGTAACCATCACAGTGGCAGACATCCAAGAAAGAGTCTCAGGTATGAAGAACTGGACAGCACCGGGCCCTGACATGATACATGCCTACTGGCTAAAGAAACTCACCGCACTCCATGAGCGCCTGGCAGCACAAATGAACCAGCTGCTAAGAGATGGGACTCACCCCGAATGGCTAACGGAAGGGCGAACGATCCTAATCCAGAAGGATCCCTCAAAGGGTGCAGTCCCATCCAACTACCGGCCAATAAACCGTCTCTCCACAATACGGAAGCTCATGTCAGGCATCATTGCAACCAAGATAAATAGGCACATGGATCAATCCATGAGTAACACACAGAAGGGCATTGGTAGAGACTCCAGAGGAGCCAACCACTAACTCCTGGTTGACAGAACAGTCGCTCAAGACTGCAAGTCATGACACACCAACCTGTGCACAGCCTGGATTGATTACAATAAAGCCTATGACTCAATGCCACACACGTGGATCACTGAATGCTTGGAGCTGTACAACATCATAAAGACTCTAATATCCTTCATAAGAAACTCAATGAAGCTGTGGAAAACCACCATTGAAGCCAATGGGAAGCCACTTGCACAAGTGTCCATCAAATGTGGGATATACCAAGGTGATGCTCTGTCCCCACTGCTCTGCATAGGTCTGAACCCCCTCAGCCAAATAATGAACAAGACTGGCTATGGATACCGACTCAGAAATGGGGCCAACATCAGTCACCTCCTCTACATGGATGACATCAAGCTATATGCTAAGAACGAGCGTGACATTGACTCCCTGATCCACACCACCAGGATCTACAGTAATGACATCGGGATGTCATTCGGGCTCAAGAAATGCAGCCGGATGGTGACAAAGAGAGGCAAGGTAGTCCATACAGGAGGGATCTCACTCCCAGAAGGAACAATAGCAGACATTGAGGACAGTTACAAGTACCTTGGAATTCCCCAGGCAAATGGCAACCTGGAGCAGGCAACAAGGAAAGCTACAACAGCTAAATACCTCCAATGAGTAGGGCAAGTCCTGAGAAGCCAGCTCCTTCCACTCCCTTTCAAGCAATATTTATTAATATGTCTAATTATCCTAAGTTTGATTAGTTACTGTATGAATGTAAAACTGCAGATTGTATTGCTTTTGTGTATTATTCCTACTTGATTGCTTGAAATAAACCATTTCAATTCAAATCAAATCAAATCAATGGCAAGAACAAGACCCGGGCAATGAACAGCTACGCACTGCCAGTTATCAGATACCCTGCAGGAATAATAAGATGGCCAAAGGAAGAGATACAGACCACGGATGTTAAAACACGAAAGCTCCTCACCATGCATGGAGGGTTCCATCCTGTAGATCATTCGTTAGAATGTCATTGTTTTGATACCCTTGCAGGACACCGTAGTGTGAGGGTTGGCGGGGGCACTGATGTATGCTGGGATACCTGCTGTATGAGGACTGCATGCCAAGGATTAAAGAACTGTTTACGTTCCATCTAGTGTGATCCTTGACTCACACAACTACACAGAGATTTGAGATAAATCTACATGGTGTCAGAAGAGGATATGGACTATTCGCCTTGATATTTTTTTTCTGGAGGATATAAAGACGTTTTTTTTCACGTGGTGAGTTGCGCTGCCCCCTCGTGTCTGGATAACGATGGCGGATGGATTCCGAAGACCCGATCCCTTAGTTTTTGACGAAAATGTTGCAGAAAACTGGCGGGTGTTCGAAAGGGAGTATGATATTTTCATTGCCGCCGCACATGCTGACAAACCGAACAAAACTAAAGCTTACATTCTTCTCAATATTGCCGGACCGGACGCCATAGAGCGCGAACGCTCCTTCATGTATGCTGCGGCGCTGCGCGATGGGGCGGGTGCTGTCGTCACACCGGCCGAGTCCAGAGAAGACCCTGAATGCTTGAAGAGGAAATTTCGGGAAATATGCAACCCTCAAAATAACAGAACAATGGAGAGACACAGGTTTCATTCCAGAAACCAGAAACAAGGTGAGAGCATCGAATCTTTCATAAGTGACTTAAGAATTAAAGCTAAAAGCTGCAACTTTGGCGACCTAACTGAGGAGCTGATCTGTGATCGGATTGTATGTGGCATCAGCAGCGACACACTTAGAAAATCCTTGCTAAGAGACAGTGAATTAACGTTGACAAAAGCCATTTCTGTGTGTCGTATTCATGAAATGACGGAGGAAAACAGCAGGACGCTAGCAAGCCAAGTCACAAATATTGACTCTTTAAATCCAATGGCAGACAAACAACAAAAGTCTAAAGCAAAGCCATCTGCACGCATGATTTTGAACTGCAATAACTGCGGTGGTTCCCATGCTGCTAAGAGAGAAATGTGTCCAGCTTACGGACAACAGTGTCACAAGTGCAAAAGGCTCAATCATTACAAAAGCAAATGCAAAAGCAAAACCCCTAAGAATACAGTCAGAAGAATTCCGCGGCAGTATGTACACGATGTTGGAACAGAGCAACCTGAAGAAGATTTTGAAGATACATTTTATGTAAATGGAGTTGAGATTGACTGCCTAACTGCTAAATCTGACAACAAGGATGAAGGATTCATCACTCTACACATTAATGGCAATCAAATTGACATGAAAGTGGACACAGGAGCCAAGTGTAACGTGCTACCTCTAAAAATGTTGGATGTCATCAGAGACAAGGAACAAATATTAAAACAAAACAGTGCTGTTAATCTCATCGCATATGGAGGGACCAAAATCGAGACGGCTGGGAAGATCAGCCTTTCCTGCACTTTCAGAGGAAAGCAACACCTCCTGTCCTTTTTCATAATAGATAAGGACGTGCAACCGCTACTAGGATTTCAAGCTTGCACAAGTATGGGAATTGTCAAGATGTGCACAGAAGTCCACCAGGTCACAACAGAGAACAAGACCGACTTTAACAAGTACATTGTTACACAATATAAAGACCTGTTCAGTGACGAGCTAGGAGAGCTTCCCATCACTTACTCAATGACAGTGGACCCAAATGCTCAGCCTGTAGTGAGACCAGCGCATCGCATTCCTGCTGCAATGCAAGACAGAGTCAAAGCAGAACTGGAGCATATGCAAAACATGGGTGTCATAACTGCAGTCACAGAACCAACTGACTGGGTCTCATCTATGGTTGCCACACACAAAAAGGATAAACAGGAAATAAGACTGTGCATAAATCCAAAAGATCTCAATTCAGCTTTAAAAAGACCCCACTATCCTATGCGCAGCATTGAGGAGATTGTTGCCAAAATGGCCGGCGCAACAGTATTTTCCGTACTAGATGCAAAGAACTCCTTTTGGCAGATCAAACTGGATAAGAAGTCCTCCATGCTGACAACGTTCAGCACACCATTTGGACGCTACAGGTTCCTGCGAATGCCGTTTGGAATAAATTCTGCCAGTGAAGTATTCCAGAGAACTATGGAGCAGCTCTTTGCAGGTTTTCCATGTTCAGTGATCGTGGATGACATCATTGTTGGTGGCCGCAACACTGCAGAACATGATGCCAACTTGGAAAAGGTGCTCAAGCGAGCGAGAGAAATCAACCTCAGACTCAATCCAAGTAAATGCAAATTTCGCCAAAGTGAAGTCTGCTATGTTGGTCACATTTTCACAAGTAAAGGCCTCAAAGCCGACCCTGCTAAGACTGCTGCTATCACCAACATGCCCACTCCCACAGATGTGACTTCACTACAACGTTTTCTGGGCATGGTGAACTATCTCTCCAAATATATTCCAAATTTCAGTGACATCGCAGCCCCACTCAGACAGCTCACTCACAAGGACACAGCATGGAGCTGGTTTCAACAACATCAAGATGCTTTTGATCGCCTCAAAGCATGCTTAACAAACATCCCAGTGCTGGTTTATTATGATGTTAAAGAGCCTGTCACACTGACCTGTGATGCTTCATGTTATGGGCTGGGAGCAGCTTGCATGCAGAATAACAGACCTGTTGCTTTTGCTTCTCGCACCCTTACAGACACTGAAAGACGCTATGCACAGATCGAGAAGGAGCTTCTGGCTGTTGTGTTTGCCTGCATGAAATTCAAAGATTACATCTATGGAAAAGCCACCATTGTGGAGACAGATCATCAGCCCCTGGTGACTATTTTCAGGAAACCCATACACTCAGCTCCTGCCCGCCTGCAAAGAATGCTACTGAGACTGCAGTGTTTCGACATCACACTGGTCTACAAAAAAGGTAAACACATGTATCTAGCTGATACACTTTCAAGGGCTCCCCATCATCACAAACCTGACAGTTCAACAGATGACAATGTTTTTGATGTCATGTGTGTCAGCCACATCTCCACAAACCGTCTGGAAGAACTGAGAATCCACACGAAGGAAGATCAGGAGCTCAAGGCTTTGAGCGCTGTGATTAAACAAGGCTGGCCAGACAGGGAAAGACAACTAGACCCTGCCCTTCGCCCCTTTTTTCCATACCGGGATGAACTCACAGTAGAAAATGACATTGTTGTAAAAGGCCACAAAACAGTCGTTCCTAAGTCCCTGCGCAGAGAATATGTCAAACTGGTGCATTCAGGACACCCGGGAATAGAAGCTACAAAACGCAGAGCCAGGAACATCCTATACTGGCCAACAATGTCCAAAGACATCATGGAGGAGTTGCTCTCATGTGCAGTGTGCAACAGCACAAAGAAACACCAGCAAAAGGAGCCACTTCTCCTACGCCCAGTTCCAGAACTCCCCTGGTCCACGGTGGCAGCTGACATCTTTGAATGGCGTGGTAAGCACTACCAGGTGCTTGTTGATTCGTACTCGGGCTGGTTTGAAGTTGACCTTTTAAGTGACTTGAAATCATCCAGTGCCATCAGCAAGTTAAAGAGACATTTTTCGGTTCATGGAATTCCTCATGTTCCTTTCACAGACAATGGGACTCAATACACAAGCCAGATGTTTAAGGATTTTGCAAAGCATTGGGATTTTACTCATGTCACCAGCAGTCCTGAATATCCACAATCAAATGGTCTTGCTGAGAGGGCAGTCTGCAGCGCTAAACAGCTCATGGAAAAGTCTCATAGAGACAGGACTGACGTGTTCCTCAACCTTCTAAACATGAGAAACATTCCCCGTGACTCCACGCTTGGCTCTCCGGCTCAGCGATTGATGTCCAGGCAAACTCATGTAGCCTTGCCGGTAAGCACTTCACTTCTAACACCTCGACCGTTGGAGGCTCAGCGAGTTCATGCCCAGCTTCTTCACAAAAGACTTGTTCTCAAGCGTCACTATGACAAGTCAAGTCGCTCACTTCCACCTCTGCCGGAAGGACAAGCAGTCCGGATGCAAACCGCTCATGGTCATGAAAGGCTAGGCGTTGTGAGGAGCATCTGTTCTGAACCAAGATCCTATGTCATCCAGTCACAAGGAAGAGAATACAGGAGAAACCGACGCCACATCCTTCCTGTGCCAGAACAGGTGCACCAGACCGACCTCGAAGAAAACTCGGAAAGCGCAATTCAAACCGACTCCAAAGTGAACTGTTACAAACGCGCACCTCCATCACAATGCCAACCAACTGCAGAGTTCACGCCTGAGACATTACCTCTGAAAGACCCATCAAGTGGTCACTACGTAACACGTTCTGGGCGTGTCTGCAAGCCAAACCCCAGATATATGGACTGACTGTTTTAAAAAGAAAGGCTGGTTAGAGGCTGTGTTGTTCTGCCACAAGCAATGTTTGATTTGAGTGTCTTAAACATTGTTATGGATGTCAAAAGCTCCATTTTGTTGCTTTAAACAAATGTTGATTGCTAGCTGAGACATGTTAATGTTTGTTTAGTTTGGTTGCTAAATATAATGTCAGCAAGCTGTATTTAATTTGAAGATGTTAAACAGTTTGTCACATTTCATTCTATACGTGGAAGGCTTCAGCTAAAGAGAAGGGATGTAGATCATTCGTTAGAATGTCATTGTTTTGATACCCTTGCAGGACACCGTAGTGTGAGGGTTGGCGGGGGCACTGATGTATGCTGGGATACCTGCTGTATGAGGACTGCATGCCAAGGATTAAAGAACTGTTTACGTTCCATCTAGTGTGATCCTTGACTCACACAACTACACAGAGATTTGAGATAAATCTACACATCCTAAATCCAGCACTCTGAGACTGTATGCTAGCCGCAAGGAAGGAGGCCGAGGACTAGTGAGCGTAGAAGCCACTATCCAGGATGAAACATCCAAGATGCATGAATACATCAAGCTCCGCTCTCGCTCCAAAGCCTCCTCTGGAGCGCCACACCGTCTATGCACGACGCAAAAACCAGAGCAGTAGTGACCCACAATCAGAATAAACTCTTTACATGCACCACGATCAAATCAACAATCGGCATGACCCACCTGATCTTAAAATATACGTTGCTGATCTAAATAACGAGAATAAAATGTTAGTCTGATCACTGATTGGGATGTAATTCCATAAAGTCTGAAACTACTGATTTATGATCAAGACATTCCTAGTTTTTAGCATCTCTGCTGTTCTGTTCAATTATAGTTTAAGGTTCAAATGTCTCTAAATGGGAAGTAACTTCATAAGGTTTGTGTTCTTTCATGCTATGTGATCACGGGAGGCCGTTTCTCTGCATGTTTGTGCTCAGAAGCTCTGCCTAAATCCTGACGACTGTTTTTTTTTTTTCTGCAACAGAAACTTTCACAGCCTGCCCGGACTGCAGCAAAACCGTGATCTCGTTTTGGAAGCGAGCTTCAGCTGCTGTGAGTCAAAAATGGACTTTTACTTTAAAGAAATTCAACAAAGGAGGTGTTGGAAGGAATTATTGCTCGAACCATCGGGTGCAGAAAAAGCCTTACCAGCTGTGATGAAGAGGAGAAAACAAAATAAGGATGCACTGCCTGGTTCTTCATCAATGAGGCTTTGTGTCCTTGGAGCCTCGTTGCTCTGCATTCTCCTGAGCTGCAGCTGGTTTAGAGGGACTTCAAGGTTTTTCATGCAGTTTTATTAAGTTCTTAAGATAATTTCCCTCAAAACTGCATTAAAATGCATTTTATGGTTTAGTTTTCCATCCTAAATTGCATCTCAACACATTCTCCTAAACCTTAAGAAAAAATCCTCATAAATAGCAAAATATGCAAAAGGTGATTAATAAATCAGGAAAATAAATAATAAAAAATTATTTTTTTATCATTATTTTCTGACTTCTTCAAGAACATTCTATTTCAGCCATAAAGCAGAGTTTTTGGAACTTTGTTGGACATTTAGTTTATCAAAACAAAATAAAAACAAATATCCAAATCCAAATATAGTTATAAAATGAATATATTTAATTATCAGAAAATACCACTAGATGACAGCACAAGGTTTTATTACAAGCATTTGGGACCCTTGTGCTTTTTTTCCCCCAATAAACTTTATTGCACATTTTTCAATTTACAGAAATTAACATTCAGTTGCACAATAAAAAAAAAAACAATTGCAAAAATCAAACACACATATAAGACTGAACAACAATAATAGAAATAGGGTAAACAGATATTTTTTCTTAAATTAGTATTCTGAATTTCTCTGAAAATCTTTTTAGGTCAATTTTGTTCCTCCCATACCCACTAAGATCAAATAGCTGTGAAATAATTAAAATATATATAAAATGATAAAACAGCCATGATTTTAATTTAAAAAAAATCATTGGCTGACCAAAATCAAACATAAAAACCTTTTTTTTTAAGTCAGCTGAAAACATGGAGTATTAGTTGATGTTTTTAAAAGTCACACAGGCTTAAAAATGGAGGTTAACCTGATAAAGTGTTAGCATCATAAATGACATGTTGTCGTCCACATAGATCCAGAGAACATTTATGGGTCAATGCAAATTGTTTCTGTGCCAAATCCCTCCAGAATCCTTTCTCCTGACTTCTTTCCTGGCTCCTAAAGTTTCTCACTTTCTTCCTACACGCTGATTTTCTTATGAAATATTCAAACTTTGCAAATAAAGTGTGAGAAAGACAAAAACAACCCACAAGTGATTAATTTTTAAGGTGGTCAATATTTTACGATCATTTTATTATTTTTTTGTGTTTTTCTGTCTTTAAACGTACATTAAAGACCTGTCTTTTTAACTTCACATTTTATAAATCATTTAATTAACTTTTTTTTTTTACTTTATGGCTTTTATTGTTTATCATTTGTACATTTTTAGCCTCTCTATCTTTACATTTCTACACTTTCTTCTTAAACTATTGTGTCCACAAACTTCTGGTTTCTCTTTTGGTTGTTGCTTTTAGTCTGTTATGTTTTATGAATTCTGTAGTTTTAACCTATGTATGTTTTTAATGTCATGTTGATTGATTGATTGATTGATTGATTGATTGATTGATTGATTGATTGATTGATTGATTGATTGATTGTGCTCTCAGCTTGCAGAAGCTGCCTGTGGCTACGTCTCGGTGATGCTGAGCGGATCTATTCAGACGCCGTTCAGTCCTGAGAGGTTCACTCCATTTCCTTTTTTTCCTCTAATGTATACCTGCGTTAAATAAAAAACCTAAGTAGCCTTTTTATGACTTTTTGTATAAATATTTAAAGAATTATTGACCGTAAAATAGCACAGAAAACAGAATATCTTGAAATAAACCAAAAATGTCATCCGTTTCTCTTTTACGTCTTAGTTTCTATGCAGCACACAGCAACTGAAGATTAAAAACATGTTTGCTTAATGAAGCAAATGTATAACTATATAACTAACTTATGCCTTTCAAATTTAAAGAACTCCTTAAATACACTGAGACTCTGACTCCTTTAGGTTATGTTTTGCATTCTTGAAAGGATTAAAAGGTTTATTTAGAAATAAGGTTTATTTTTCTAAAACGTCTTCAGTGATAATTATGTTTGAAATGTTTTGAAAATCTTTTTAAACTCTAAAGTCATTTTTGTTTTGCAGTATTTTTGCGAGCATCGAGGTGAAAAGGTTGCGTCCGCCCAGAGTGAGACGCTTGAACGTTGTTCTGGTCATGGAGAAGGACGCCGTGTAAGGCTTAACACGAACACGCGTGTGTTTTAGATTCACTGACGACTCATGTGAGGTTCTCTGTCGCTCATGTTTCAGGACAAACTGCACCAACGGATCTTTGAAGAACCTGCAGAACGTTCTGGATGCTGGAATCGGTTACGGCTGCAAAGAAGTGACCCGGTGAGGTCCCTGAGTGTTGAAGGAGGCCGTCTCTGGTGCGGTTCTGTCCTCTCATCCTCTTTTTCTTATGCAGAGACCGGATCAACCAGTGCAGCTCACACCCAGAGATCCCCTGTGGAGCATGCTGGTGAGGATTTTGGACCAGAAGATAGAAACAAACTCCTCCTCCTTTTTCACCTCAATGTTTTTACTTGTGGGCATTTGATTTTAAACTTTCTGTCTTGTAAAAAAAAAAAAAAGATGAAAGGGAACCTTAAAATAATCATTTTATATTCATGTGTTTTTAATGTTTGACTAATGATGTTTGTTATCTGGCTGCTGACAGATTAAAATGATTTTAATAAAAGTTTGTCTTTGAATTTCTGCTTTTTTGCATCATGTCTGCGGTTCCTTAAAGAACCATGAGTTGTTTCTTTATTCTGTTAAATAAAATAATTTTGTATTTCTTACTCACGGTTGTAAAAGTGTCAATTTGAGAGGTTCAAACAATGACATTTATTAATTATGATATTGGTTCAGTACTTATTAGTCTTTTCTTTCATTATTGCCTGTTGCAGTTTCAGTTTAAGGTTTCATCTGACTTTAGTGAAACACACCGTGGGAAATAAAAGGACATAAATCTTCGAGCTAACGCCACCCGCAGGAGAAAGAGGAACTGCGTCTCCTCCCAGTGGGGCAGCAGAGGCAGGAAGGAAGCAAACGTGGACCTCCTCTTTGCTTTTCGCCTCCGTGGCGTTCGTACCGTAAACAGGCCGACTCGCTGCTGGGAAGAGCAGCTCGGACTCGCACAGGGGCTTCATGAACAAGCCTCTCGGGGCAAAAACCGTGACATGAGGTGCTGCCACAGCGACAGGGGAGATGCTCACGCTTTGAGTCACAGCGGTGCCAAGAAGTGGCTTTTCAGACTACAAAGGAGCGCTGAGGTGACCAAAGTGAAACCAGTGAGGTCATCGGTGTGCTTTTCTTGCTGTTTGATCTCACACATCAGCCTCACTTCCCATCATTGTTGCCCTTTTAGATGTTCTTCTCTAAAAATAAAAAGAATAAAATGTCCTCACCGCATGAAATTTGCTGAGGTGAGTTTCCTCAAATTTGACGAATGTACACGTTTACACTAAAGTGTCGGATCACTCATGTTTGTGTCTGCTTTAATTCCATCCCGCAAAATATGGGAAGAAAATTTCATGCAAACACCACCAGGTTAAGTACACAACCAAAGTTTTGTTGACCTTTGACCTCAGGAAGTGGCTGCCACCTTCCTAAAAATATACATATAAACCTTTAGTTCCAGCCACAAGTTGAAACTCCTCTTAGAGATTTGAATCTATCACCTCCTAACTCCTCGAGCATCAGTAGGAAGCTACTTTGGAAGAAAATGTTGGTTTTAAAATGTGTACATTCTGAACAGCTGGCACATTTTTACCCTTATATTGTGATAATATAATGCATGAACCGTTGGCTTAAACTGAAGGAAATGATATGATCTGCATTCATATTAGGAATGTGTGAACAAACATCCTCAGTTGCTGAGGAAATCTAAAAATGTTGCTTTTGCAGATTCTTCTTCTTTTGCAGATGACATAGATCTGTTCCTCACCTCCAGGTGACCCAAACATGCAATGGTGGAGATAAACCAACAGAAACACCAACATTTTGAAAAAATATTATTTCTTTTATGAATTTGTCATGTGCAGCTCTGACCAGGGTCACTGGGGCAGAAGGGGAGAGTGAGGGGCGTGTAGCAGCCATTTAGACAGTGAAGTCATTAGGTGCAGCAATTTGGTTGATTTGATTTGATTTGATTTGATTTGATTTGATTTGATTGATTTGATTTGATTTGATTTGATTAATTTGATTTGATTTGATTTGATTTGATTTGATTTGATTTGATTTGATTTGATTTGATTTGATTCGATTTGATTTGATTTGATTCCGGTATGAAGCCGATTAAGAGGACTACTGTTGTAATATTGGGCCATATAAGGAAAATTGAACTGAATTGAATTTTATTGATTAAGCATTTTACCTCACCTATTCAGACCAGGTTTATCCATTTCCTGTCCCTTTGTTATTCCAGCTTGTGGAACTTTTTCATTCAACTTTTAATTTTTCCTTCTGGATGCAGAAGTTGGAGTACTTCTTTTGCTCACTCCACAGCTAGAGGTTGTAACCACTGCACCTCTGTTTTGTTTGTTCTATAGAATTCAACTCAGACCTTCTGTAACCGAGACAAGCTTTTTATTCTCTGACTAAAAACATACTAGAGCAGTAAATTGGAGATTTTGAGGTGGAAGAGTCAGTTCAATTTATGCTGAACTTCCCAAGGGACAGAAATCTTAATCATTTACAGAAACTAACAGTATTATAACCCTGAACAGATCTCTGGTCTGACATCAAAGCAAAGCTTCAGGTGTTTTCCTGCCTTGCGACACTTTTGGTTTCTGAATTAATCAGGTTACAGCTCTCCTGCAGGGGAGGTTTTAAAGCTTCGCCCACATTCCTTCCTGCCATGGGTTCATCGATCTAGCCTAGCAGAGACCTGCATGGAGGCATTCATCACACATCCTTCATGTTTTGACTGTACCTCTCTGGCTGTCAGACAGTTCAAACACAGTTTTCAATTTTAGACTCCATCTGACTCAGGCGGTGATTTTTTTTTTTATACTGTTTGATGAAGCCCCGTGTGGGAAGCACTAGGGTAACCATCCAAAAAGTTCTCACAGTGACGTCATACGGAGGATGCCTTCACATGACTGACAGCTAGATACTGAGAGTATTACTGCTGATGTTCTGAGGAAACACAGAAGTTTACAGACGTGATGATGGATCGACCTGGAGGACACACACACGATGGACGATGACAGAAAAGCTTCAGAAGCCTTGAGGAACCCTCTGCACCTGCTGGTGGAGGCGGGTTCGTTACGTGTTCCTCTGTGTGAGCGATGCCGCCCACAGGAGGAAACCCCACCTCACAGCGGGGCTGCAGGGGGCAGGAAGGAAGCAAAAGATGAACCTCCTCTTTCCTTCTCGCTCGTACCGTAAACAGGCCGACTCGCTGCTGGGAAGAGCAGCTCGGACTTATTCACAAAGAAGCCCATGTGTGCACGAAAAACCGTGACACCAGGTGCTGCCACGCCAACTGGAACGTCAGCGGAGATGCTCACGCTTTGAGTCACAGCGGCTCTCCTCCACACACACACACACAAAAAAGTGACTTCTCAGATTCTTCAGAAGTTCTGAGGTGACAAAACTGAAACGAGTGATGCCATTTCTCTCTGATTTGATTGGTGACACACATCTCTGCCTCACATGCGGCTGTAAATGTTTGACTCAAGAAAGCAAAAGAACTTTAAACTCTTCACCCGATTTTACAACCAAACGGGTCTTTCCGTTTGGATTTTTTGAAGGTTCAAGAAATTACCGACCTCTCTGAGGCACAGAAAAACAGAGGAAAATCTACGATTGACCAAGCCTCAATACATGTTCTAGAACAAAACGATCAAATAACCAGAATGAGGAAATGTTCCATCATTACTGGACTCATCCATTAAAGGCCTAAACAAACAGCTCTCAACCTCAAACTGAAACTTTCTTTACTGCAGTTTTATGTCATCCTACAGCAGCTTTCTTCAGTTTTATCCCAGTTTTGTCATTAGTCTAAGCGGTATCTTAACAAATAATCAAGCTTTGCAGAGGTTTTTTCATCCAGGAAGGGAAGGAAATGGTGATTTATGCTAAGCAGGGGGTTATTTTTGATGAGCCATCATTACCGCATGTCAGCGTGATGCAGTGCGAATTTTAAGCTTGAGCAATTAAAGTCATTGCATGTTTTTTTTTTGCAAATCTCCACTAACCTATGATTTGAAAATTGATTTGTGCCACGTAAAAAGTTTTCTTTTATTTGCAGAAACCCTATAAATCATGAACATCTGTTGTCCACTTTAAAAGCAGGTGTTTGCCGTTAAAGTCCCACTCCGATCCTCTTTTGATCTTCTTTCAAAATGATCTTTTAATGATAAATCTGCCATTTTTAGCCAAAACCAGAAAACCTTTTTTGTTCTCTAGGACATAGTTCATTAGAACTTCACCTCTGAGTTGTGGTCAACCCATTGGTTCAGAGCAACTCCGCCCCCACTTTCTGTCACCCATAACTGAGAGCTCTCTGTTTTCACGCTCTCCCACCAGCTTACAGCCCCTCACACCCCTAAACTAACATTGAAAAACAAAGACGTTCGTGGATCTATTTGTCTGCAGGTGGGGGCATCATAATGGAGCGGAGCAGGGAGCTCATGGCCCCCCCCAGCAGATATTCTACATCACAAATACGTTCTTTTTCAAACAGCATTTTTGTCAATTCCCGATTCACTACAATTATTTGAATAAAGAACTACTTAGAAATGCAATTTTAATTTTAATTTTCTATATACTCCATTATCAGAAAAATGCCACGAGAACATGTTAAAACACCAGAAAAAAGCCCGTCTCAACGTGTGAGCAGGTGGGCTCTGAAATAACTTGATATAGTTAACATGAAAATCATGTTACGCGTTTTTATTACAGGGTCAAAGCGGCAAAACTGTTGTGCAGTGTTTTTAGAAGTCATCTCGAGTGGACAGTCGCTAAAAAACACAGCAGGTGGAACTTGACGGCAGAGACATTCAGCTCTGTGGGGTATTTATAGACTGTGGGGGTAAAGGGTGCAGGGTGTAAAGGCAAAAGCAGGGCTGCCCAACCCTGGAGCCACCAGCCTCCTGTTTTCTCCCGGCACTTTTTGCTGCCGATCACCTGGATTAGGTGTGTTCAGACTAAGGAGACACCTGAGTCAGTTCAAATGTGTTTTTGTCTGAGAACGACAAAGTGTAGGGAATTTGTTTAACTTGAATTAATAATAATAATAATAATAATTATAATAATAATAATAATATTAACACACTTTATTTGTGTAGCACCTTTCAAGATAAAAATCACAAAGTGCTTCACAGTAAAACACAGAATATAAAAAATAATTGAAAGAAAAAGCAAATTTAAAAAGATAAGTTTTAGCTGCTTTTTAAAGAAAACACTGAATCTGCAGGTCTGAGGCTGAGAGGAAGGAAGCTCCAGAGCGATGGAGCCACTGCTGCAAAGGCTCTGTCACCTTTAGTCTTTAATAACCAGCAGACCCTGGTCACATGACCTCAGGGACCTGCTGGGAAGAATTGAATAACCAATGATTTCAGTTTATTGCTGTACTTCTGTATTGTTGAATGGCAAACATTTGGGCTCTGAGGTTATTTACTGCTTTTGCTCTAATGATTGTTTTTCTTTATTGGGTTTTGTTTTCTTGCCTGAGTGTTGTTAAGACGTTGCAGCAGCCGCCAACGGTGTGCAGTTCTCACAAAGTGCTAAAATCTCCACAAAACTGACCTTTTTACAATGTTTCATTTGGAATGTTTAGGTTTGCTCTGTCTGTATTTACTGGCTGCCAACGCCTCCAGTTCTGATTACAGTAAAGTGTCTCATTTTGTGGGAGTTTTTGTCATAATCTCCCAAACGTGTCCAGCGGTTATGCAGGAAGCTTCTGGTTTTGACGTCTCACGTGTCTGAGTCCTGATCAAATCACCAGAAGTGGAAGCTCCAATTTCAGCCAAACTGTGAGTTTTGGCTGCCCGTCACTTGGGGAATCACGCCATCTTTTTGGCCAGCCTGTTTCAGGAAGCACGTGGCAGACAAACCCAACAAAAACAAGCAAAGTTGTTCAAGCAAATGGGAACAGCTGAGTCCTCTGCAGAATGCCGGTTACTGCAGCGTATTTCCCATGTCTTCTTTCCCTGAAACGAGCGTCCTCTGACTCAACACCTTTAAGAACAGTCTGGATATTGCGTAACAAGAGCAGCCTGTGTAAAGTGTGAGTTTCCCATAAGCCCACTGGTTTAGCACGACGTTCGGACTCCTTTATCTCGATGTGGAGCTGCAGTCTAACCACCCAGGAAGTGAAGAGGCACTCTGTGTTCTGAGGCGCTGACAGAGTGTAACCGCAAAAAAAGGAAGGACTCTGCAAGTTTCAAAACACGCCTATTTAAATGGTTATAGAGGGGCCTCGTTGGATCTGTTCATTCAAATAATAATTCCACCTTAAACTGTATTATAACATAAATAATATGAATAGGTTTCAAGTGTTGACAGCATTCCTTCATGAACTCCTCATCATCTCTGGATCTTCATCATCCTTCCATCTTTGAGTTTCCTGCTTCTTCTTGGAAGTTCTCCTTTCCAACATGGAAAACTTTTATTTTTGTTTTGTTTGTACATAATTCCAAATTCTCATACATGGGAACTTAAATTGACATACTGTTGTTATTATTAATAAAAAAAGACATGAAAAAGAAGGTTTTGTTAAGTAATAATTTTTAAATAGTTACTCTTCGCTTTTAGTTACTCCTTTTCATGCTTTGTAATTTGAATAGCTCTTTGAAAACTTTTATTTTGAAAGAACATTCTCAAAAATATCGCAATAAATAAATACAATAGAAACTTGAAACACAATTTCAAAAATAGTAAATGACTCCTACATTCTGTTTTGTTTACTTTTCACGTGATGGAATGCGCAAAACCCCAGCACGGATATGTCAGGCGTTGCTAGGTAACCAGATCAAGTCTGACTTTTCTCTCAGCGTGCTGAGTCATCAGTACGTGCCGTAAATTGCGTCCCTTTGATTACCGCACGCGCTCTTCATCCACTCTGTGGACTTCCTTTCCTTGTGAACAGCGCGCGGGCGACCGCACGAGCGCGAAAAGGGAATCCCTGCGCTGATTGGACAAGCCATGTGATGTCACAGCTTCCGAGTATAAAAGCGTCTTGGTTTGTGCTGGAGGCGCAGATTTGAGAGCTCGGAGGAGGAAACCAGAGAGGAGAACCGTGATGGTGAGTCCGCGTCCGTCTCTGCGCGTGAACGAGACAGTTTGATGTTGTTATTATTACGTCAAAATGGAAAAACGATCAAAAACTGCGTTTTATTTATTTATTTGCATTGTCCATTTCCATTATTTTATTAATTTACTCTTTAAAGTATTTTTCTATAACTAAAAGTCAATATTTTTGTTTTGAATGTTTATTATTATTTTTTCTAAATATGGACTAAAATCTTAAGAGCTCAAATTAATATTTTAGATTTGTATTTATTTTATTTACAATAATATTTGTTTACAATCAGAGTTAATAAGTTAAATGTCTGTAATAAAATATTTTGTATACGTTTGAAACAATAAACATTTAGTTCTCTTGCATTTTACACTATTTATGAAAATGTCTTTAACTGTTTTATTATTATTATTATAATTTTAATTTTACTGTACACTTCAAAAATCCATCCATCCATCCATCCTTCTTGCTGCTTGTGTTCTCCATCTCTTCCTGATCTCCTGCCCAGCAGTTTAAATTCTGCATCTTTTTTATTTTATGAATATATTTACTTTTTCACATCAATCTGGCTTCATTAAATATTTTCTTTTTCTGAGCATTCATTTATGTTTGTAACTTCTGACTTTTTAGCTGTTTGTGGATTATCCTAAATGCTCTGGGTTTTATGAAATTGGATCTAAGTTTAGATATATATTTTAATTTAGCTTTTGCTCCTTATTAATATGGAATTATCTTTTTATATTTCCAAATGATTAAGGAATCTGTCTAAAGTTCCTGCTTAGCCCATAATGGTGACATCAGTGGAACAGAAACATATCAGAAATGGATTTTATTTTGAAGATAACACTGGTCTGGGTTCTTATGGGTTCATTGTTGCATAATTGGGATTTATTGTTCCTAACTTTGTGCAACACAGCTGACAAAAATGTTTTATTTTGAAGATAAACCAGATTCTGTGATGGATCCATGTAAAAATCTCACTAAATGTTATTTTAAGGTTGTTTTCTTTGTTCGTGTCTGATGGATCCGGCTTGTTTTTGCAGTCGCTGCAGGAAAACTCAGAGGAGAGAACGTCTGTGAAGACCAGACAGCGGCTGTATCCGTCCCTGCCAAACGCCGACCGGTCAGCCTCTTCCTCCTGCTGGTTCACTGTTCATTATTGGATGGAGAGAATGGCTTCTGATAAAATCTGTTCTATTTTAGGTATGAAATCTGTTTGCCTGTCGGCTCGAGTCGAGAAGGGCGTCGTTTCAGCGGCCCAAAGGTTGGTGACCCAAAGCTCAAGCTTGTGATTTCCAGACCACAAAGACACAACGTTGTTGTTTAAAGGCTTCCGCGACAAAACGTCCAGAAATGTGCAAAAGGAAGTCGACGGATGCGGTCATGTTGCATAATGTCTCACACAATAATAAAAAGAAAAGCCTGCAGCTGCTTCTGTTTAACCAGTCCTGTTTTTGTTTTTGTTTTTGGGTCATCAGTGCGAGGAATCCCCAAACAGCAGCCAGGTTGGCATGAAGGCGCAGATCGCTCTCTTGGAGGAGCAGAGAAAAGAGGTGAGCTCCTTTCAGAGCCGACTCATCTTCATCATCAGCTGTAACGCTCACAGGTTCCATCCACTGTCTTCCTCAGCTTCTCTCCATCAACAAGAAGTGGGCGAAGGAGTACAGAACCATGGTGCAATACTACAAGGAGAAAGTAGGAGTCCTTTCAGCGCTCACACATTCTGCTTCTGACTTCTGCCATTTTATATTCATCCGTTTCTAATTCCCAGGTCAGATATTTAAAGGTAGTGTCGCTCCATGACAGCTCTGAAGAGGAGGCAGGCGACGAAGGAGAGAAGCGCATCACTTTCCACCTGAAAAAGGTAGACAGACGGGTAAAATTCTCCTCCAGGTCCATTCCAGAGTCAGACGTCTGACTTCAAACTTCACCGTTTCCTTTTTGGAAATGTCTCACAGACGGGGGAAGGAAAGGCTGCTGTTGTCACCACGGAGGAGGAGGAGGCCGAAGAGCTGCGGCTGCTGAACAGCACTCTGACCCGCAGGGGGCAGCACCAGCACGAGGAGATCAGGCGACTCAACAAGGTGAGGCTGCTGCTGCTGCTGCTGCTGCTGCTGCTGCTGGTCTCAGCTCAGCTTCAGCTTCAGAAGGTCGTGACCTCAGTGTGGAAATGTCCTTTCAGGCTTTAGAGGAGGCTCTCTGCGGTTCTCGGCCTGGAGGGGAGAACGGCGAAACACTACCAGACATCTGGAAACATCAGGTCCGTTTTCATCTGCATCATTTGAAACCACTTGAAATTTGAAATCGAAATTTGAGATCAATATACAATTTTTGTCATTTGAATTTTTGGTCCTCAAAGAAGAACACAGATCTACTTGAAAGATCAAGTTTCTAGTGGAAAAATGCAAAAAGAAAAATTCAAGGACGTATGACTGAAACCTTAAAATATGAGAACACAAAGAAATATGCTTTCAACACAAAAACAAAAAAAACCTTTTAGAGTAAAAAAAAATGTATGGGTAAATTGTGGATATTGTATTAAATAAAACATAAAATACAGGTATTTTTCATACAAAAACATTTCTTAAATGTTTCTTAATTTATTTTCTTTTTTCCTTATACTATAGAAAAGTTTTATAAAACTTCCAAAGCAAAGAACTGCAAACATGCTGGGCACCAACCTCATCTGCTTATGAAGCCTCAACTTTGTGGAACTTTTCTAACTTTACTATCATTTTTTTTTTTTCGAGATTTCATTTGCTGACTTTTTGATATAATTCTTTTTTTTCTGATAATTTATAGTTTTGCTTTTCCAGATTTTTTTGTGTTTGTGTTTTGAGCTTTCTTTTTTTAGGACTACAACAGCAGGGCAGATAAGGACACGTCTACAACTTGCATTATTTGAACACGCCGTTTCACTCTGAGAGAGAGTAATCTTATGGATTTCTGTGGAGTTTGTCTTAACAAAAAATGACTTGTGATATCATTGGGATGACATATCATGAGTTTCTGAGAAATTGCTATTGTTTCGTTAGGGATCTTCTTGTGTACTTTATTGACGGTCCCTACCTTCCTCTGCAGCTTAAAATCAAGGCAAACCTCAGAAAACTAATTTTCTGCATCACCACAAACAAAAATGCAGCTCATCTTATAGTTTTATGAGCAGATGAGGTTAGTGTCCAGCCTGTTTGTAGTTCTTTGCTTTTGTAGTTCTTAAAAAATTAGCATGAAGAACCCCCTCGTCCATAAAGTTTAATGTGGAAAAAAAACTTTTCTGGTTGTTGGAAAACTCCTTTTCAGACCATACTTCTGTGTTTGATCCGCAATGAAACGCCTTTTCTTGTGGATCGTAAATGTTTAAATGCTTCTGTAGGCTGAAGTCTACAAAGAAGACTTTCTAAAGGAGCGCAGGGACAGGGAGAGGCTGAAGGATAAGTACCTGGAGCTGGAGAAGCGGTCCAGGAAAGCTCACGAGGAGCTGCGCCTCCTCAAATCTCAGGTACTGTTTTTGACAGCTCAGGTTCATACACCAGTTCATTGTTGATCGTACAAGAAAACAGGAGCAAATTGTCACGCCGATCTCTCCAACGTTTCTGTTCTTCCAGGTGATTCGGATGAAGCCGACCCACAACTGTTCCTGCGTAAATCCAGCTAAAAGTCCGGCCTGGGACATCCGCTCAGTCAACCAGCAGCAAAGACGCTACACTGCGGACAGCAAATGCTGAAATCCAAAACAGATGAGTGTAGTTTACCGGAGTACAAGGAGACTGTTAGTAGTTTGCACTAGACTGTCTGCTCCTGCTTTGAGAAAAGGATCATTTATACCTGAACACTAGGAAGGGATTTCAGGGCAGCGGCGAGTCTCTTCTCGAGTTTTTCTTAGACGAAAACAAAAAAAAACAAAAGATGATCTTTGAAATTCTGCAGAGAAATGAATCTGTGATTTTCAGAGCTGTCTACTCTCTTACTGTTGCACACTTTTTTTTTTTTTTTTACCTCAGCAGCATCTGTGAGGTCAGGATAAACTACAGCTGCAGAAAAAAAATGTGAAAAAAGAAGCAACGGTTCCAAGGAAAAGAAGAGAAAACTTTTATTTTGTACATAATATTTATGTGAAAAATGTATTTTTCTGTTTGGTGCTTATTTATAGTAAAAATAATAAATTAAATGACTATTTTATTTTTAAAAAAAGGGGGTCTAAAACATCCACAAAGTAAGAAATGTTAAGGGTTAAACATTAATTTCAGGAAATAACCTGCTGGTTTAATGGTAGAGGTGAACAGTGACCCCTACTGGTGATTTTGCGAATCAACCCAAAATCCCTTTATTTTTGATAAAAGAAAAATGTTTTTTTTTTACGTCGTCTAATTTCAGACTAAAACATGTGTTTTCCTACATAAATATAAATATTCATTTAAAAAATGTATTTGTGCATTCAAATGAGAATTTTCACAAAGAAATATTAATTTGTTGTTTTATGTTTTAAGGATTTAAGGATTTAAGAATCATCTGAAATGACAAAAGGTTTCCTTTCAAACATTAAAGTTTTAACATCTAGTTTGATTTCTAACAGTAAACCAGTTTTTTTACCCATAAAGGGAATTCCTCAACTTTCCCAGAAACTTTATGACTCATGAACACGGTTTTTGGGCAATAACAACAACGAAAAGAAAGAGCGGGACAGCTTTAGCAGCAACATGGTCCTGTTTATTTCCAACGATGATCCCGCTCCAAGCTCCTCCCCCTTCCTCTCAGGTACTCTGACGGTCATGGCAGTGGCGGCGTGACAGTAAAGTGCACATGCGCACGTTTGAAGGACCGCAGCGGCTCGCATCCTTGCAGCGCTCTCACTTCCACAGAACAGATTATAAATAGTTGGAATACTGCATGGTAGTGATACTAGGGCTTTAAGGTGATGAGGACTTCTAGAAAAATATATATATATATGTATATATTACAAGTATTCTGGATGCTGACTCCGCTGTAGCCGCTGCCCAGTGTTTTAGCAGGAAACACTTCAGCGGGAGAAAGGTGTGCTGCAGAAAACCTCAACTTCTGGGCCTTTTCACAGATCAATATGTCAAATACATTCTGCTGAAGTACTCTCAAAGGCAGCAGGTGCTGCCCCCTAGTGGATCCAAACATTGCAGCCAGTATTGCACTCCAGATTTTCAACCGCTGACCTCTGCAGACGCTTTAGCAGGGATGAATTAAAATCCACTTGTCAGGGGAACCATCCCACGCTCGGCCCGGCATCAGTAGAAAGCCGGGTTCGTGTGCTCGATGACACAGCGCCGGCAGTGGCGTCTGACGAACCGCAGGGCCTCCGGCGACACCTCGCAGTCCTGCACGTTGAGGAGCTGCAGCTCACAGCAGTTCGCCGCCAGAGCTTTGAGTCCTCTGCCACTCACGCTCTCGCAGGCCCTGAGGCTGACGCGCCTCAGGCCCTGGCAGTACATGGCCAGCTGCTCCAGCCCGCTGTCCGACACCAGCGGGCATTTGCCCACGTCCAGAGACTTCAGTTTGGGGCAGCTTCTGGCCAGGTGGCCGAGGCCGTGATCCGTGAGCCCCTCGCAGCCCCTGGCGTTTAAGTAGCGCAGTCTCGGACAGTAGCGGGCCACGTAGCGCACGCCCACGTCTGTGATCCGGGTGCAGTGGGCCACGCTCAGGTACCGCAGGCAGCCCTCCAGCCGGGCCACCTCGCGCAGGCCGAAGTCGCCCACAAGGCGGCAGTCGCTGAGACTCAGCTCCCTGATGGAGGAGCAGTACAGAGCCAGGTGGCGCAGAGCCTCGTCTGTCAGTCTGACGCAGCGCCGCAGGTACAGGTGGGTGAGGCGGGGGCAGTGCGCGGCGATAGTCCGCAAACCCTCATCCTCCAGGGAAAAGCAGTCGGTCATGTCCAGGTAGTGAACGGAGATCTGCTGGCCGTGCAGCGGCGAGAGCTGCACAGACGCTTCCTGGGTGAGACTGATGCACGTCACCTTGGAGCATCCTGGAGAGACAGACGCAAAAACGTTGACGTCCTTACGTGCAGCGTTGGTTAAAAGCAGGAAAACACTAATCCTGAAAGCTGCAACATGCTAATTCAATCACTGGAATTAAAGTTTTCATCAGAAAAGAATTTGAAATCTACATTTTCTAACCAGGTGGCTCCAAAAGCCACAAAAAAAAATGTTTACGTCTCCTCTTAAGTTGCAGCCGCTTCACTAATTTAAAAAAGAGACACGTCAAAGAGGTAAAAGCTGATGGAGCTGCTCTGGCTGTTGGAGTCGTGTCTCTAACGACCGCCGCTCTCACTTGTGTCGAGGAACGTTCTGCTTTCTCCTCCCAGAAGGGAATTGGCAGACGAGC